>CM068959.1:1527622-1545228 GCA_035128595.1 Eptatretus atami
GTGGGAGGGGTAGCTGGTTTAGATTGGGGGAGGAGGGCGAGCGGGGCAGGGGGGAGGAAGGCAACGGCGGGGGAGGGAGGCAGTGCGAGCAAAAGGGGAGGGAATGGAAGGCGCATGAGCGAGGCAAGGTAAGACAGTGTGAGGGGGGGCAAGGAAAGCAGTAGACATTCAGCCTTTTCATGTGCAGTGTCAGCTGTACGGCCATTTGAAGGTAAGGGAGGTGAAGGGGGGAACATACACCAGAAACAGATTTGATTAGAGCCACCAGGATTTGGAGGAGGGAGAGAGGTTTGAGAGTTCAGACTTGAGATTAGAAAGATGTTGTTTCCTGGCTCTCCTGAGGTACACACACACACTTGTTCCAAGCTTGTGGAAGGAACTGAGATGCCTTCAGTGGAATTTGCCTTCCATGAGGTGAAGGAAACTGTTTCAGGAACCGCCTCGCCACAAGCTTCATGTACCATGGCAGGAGGAAGGTAGGACAACTGAAGACGAGATGGGACAAATATGCGGAGAGAGAGGGAGATAGAGGGAGGAGTGTGAAGAGGGGAGAGGGGGGAGGGAGAGGGGGAAGGGTGCGGGAGGGGGAGAGGTGGAGAGGGGAGAGGGGGGAGAGGGAGAGAGGGAGAGAGAGGAGAGAGAGGGGAAGAGGCGAGAGGGGAGGAGAGGAGAGGAGGAGGAGAGGAGATAGAGAGGGGAGAGAGAGAGAGGAGGGAGAGAGAGGAGAGAGAGAGGGAGAGATGGAGGAGAGGAGACGGAGGAGGGAGAGGAGAGAGGAGATATGAGAGAGAGGGAGAGAGGGGAGGGCAGAGGAGAGGGAGAGAGAGAGGGAGAGGAGGGGAGAGGGAGAGAGATAGAGATTAGAGATAGAGATAGAGATCAAAATTGCTTTGATTTTGAAAAATCCCAGGATGAGTTTGTGGTTGGAGAAAGTAGAGATGGGAGACCAGTCAATAAGTTTTGATGGCTCCTTGGAGACCCTGCCAGTCGGCCTGAGTGAAATGCAGACTCAATGGCACTGAGGGGGTTCTCAATAACAGCCAGAGAGATGTCCACTTTGACAAGCATGTGGGTCAGATGAACGATTGGAGCAGAGGAAAAACAGCAGTATGTTTTCAGGGAAATTGGTCAAAAATCAGATCCAGAAGAAATGGAGTATGTGTTTGGTTGAGATCTGGGTCAGGAAGTTGACAGATTGTGTCAGTCCCATTGAGTCACAGAAGTTATTGCTGAAGTGCCGTGGCAGGTGAGAGACGTACCCACACCCAGCCAACTGGCTTGATGACACATTGACGTCACCACATATGAGGAGAAGAGAGTTTCGATGAGAGGATAGAAGTTGGTCCATGTTTTTGGAGAACGAGATGTACACTACCGCGTCAAAAGTTTTAGAACACCCCCATTTTTCCAGTTTTTAGTGAAATTTAAACAGTTTAAGTTTTCAATGTACTCTGAAATTAAAGCATAGAACAAATAAACAATTGCAGATAAAAAAAAAATCATGGAATCGTTTTGTGTTGAACAAAATTTTAATCCAAATTTTTGGCTCATCAAAGTAGCCACCTTTCGCAGATATAGCAGCCAAACTTTCTCATGGCATTCTTTCGACAATGGAATCAAATATTGTTCGGAAAGTTCTTCCCAACACTGTTGCAGAAGTTCCCACAAATGTGTTGCACTTGTAGGTTGCTTTGATTTTACCCTTCTGTCCAGTTCATCCCAAACCAGCTCTTATGGGGTTTAAGTCTGGAGACTGTGCTGGCCATTCCATGATTTGAAGCCTACCGTCTTGCTCTTTTCCTTCTAGTATTCTGACAGAGCCTGGAGGTATGTTGGGTCGTTATCTTGCTGTAGGATGAACCCCTGACCAACTCGGCAGAGACCAGAGGGTATTGCATGGCGCTGCAAAATGCTGTGGTAGCCCTTTTGGTTCAGGGTGCCAGTCACTGTGCAAGTTGCCGACTCTGGATCCAGCAAACAGCCCCAGGTCATCACGCTTCCTCCTCCATGTTTGACAGTTGGTGTCACACACTGAGGAACCATCCTTTCGCCGACTCGAAGGCGTACAAAAACCCTGCGTGATGAACCGAAGATTTCAAATTTTGATTCATCGATCCATAAAGACCTTCTTCCAGTTTTTCAGTAGTCCACTGGTGGTGCTGCATGCCCCAAGCAAGCCTCTATTTCTTGTTTGCCATCTTAGCAATGGCTTTCTATCTTCCACTCGACCTGTCAAACCTGCAGATCAAAGTCTTCTCTTCACAGTTGAAACTGAGACTTCCTTACTTCGACCAGTGTTAAGCTGTGCTTGAAGCTGCTGTCCTGTGAGCCGAAACTGTCCTCTGATTGTGTTGTGGCTTTGGATCTGCCAGACCTCTTCCTGTCAGTTTCTCCAGTTTCCAAGTGCCTTTGATGTTGTAGGAAACTGTACTCACGAACACCTTGGCTTCTTTGCAATTCTCTAAAAGAAAGACCGACACTCTTCAGGTTATAATGGTCTGTCTGTCTTCCTTTGTTAAATGTCTTTTTCTCACCATTATGATCGCAATATTACTGTTATGGTGCCGGGGCGGCCGCAAGCCGACCACTCTGACGGAGCCGCACAGTCGAGCGCGCCGACAGATCGAGCCCACCGGATAGTAGATCGCCGCCCGGATAACTCCGAGGCTGACGGGTCCTTGGATGAAAGAACCGAAATACAGCCAATGGCGAAGCAGACCACGTGGGGTAGGGTCGATTGCCAATCTTCAATTTACCTAAATACCCACGTGATTCAACTACCGGGGTATTCCACCCTCGACGGAACTCGTACGGAACAAGCCGCTTAAGCGAGCCTGTCCCGTGGCGCGATTCCGAGCGGCTTAATCACCGAGAACCGTCGGTCCGAATGTCCCCCTTTACGGAAACCAACGGCTTTCTAATTACCAACACAAGAAATGCCTCAGTCAATGAAAGAATCGACGCGACGAGGCTGAAAACATTTAACAATTGGGGTATTTATTAATAATAATGGGGGACTCGGGAAGCATGTAAGAGCAGAACTATACCGACTATACGAAATGCAATGCAATCATATACAGCACACAAAGCACTTTACAGTTTCCTACTTATTGACGGGCCCACGGACACACGTACGCACACACACCCAAGAAATGGTGGCTGATGCCTTTAATAACGGACTCCAGCTCGGAGGACAGATGAGCTGAAACCCAGAACCTATCTCGAACCTCTCCACCTCGTTGTGTCTTCAAGCTGTTCGGACCGGGCTCCAGCGAGAGCGAGCTGGATCCAATCGCCGTGAGCCGCGATCCTTCCCGAGCTCCAGCGAATGCTCTCACGCTTCCGAACACGTGCTGGTGAGACGAGGCGCCGATCCTTCCCGTCGATGCGTCGCTTCCCCGAGGAACCACCTCTAAGATGAGGCCGATGAGTCGCACCAAGCCGGGAACCAAGCGGAGAACAAAGAGCTCCACGAACCAAGAAGAGCCAGCCGAGCAACCAGCTCAACTCTCTTCCGATGAAAACAAAGCCTCTCACAACACGAACCAAGAACTCCGAGCCGAGCAACCAGCCTCAACTCTCTTCCGATGAACAAAGCCTCTCTCTTCGACGAACCAAGAAGAGCCCAAAAAGCGAACCGACCAAGCAGACCCCGAAGGTCTGCTGAAAAGCCAAGCCCGAAGCAAAAAGCTCTCCAAAAGCCTCCACCTGCCAAGCAGAACCGAAGCTCACTGAACAAAAGTCTCAACCCTTGCCAAGCAGAACCCAAAGGCCTGCTAAAAGCCAAGCCGAAGCAAAGAGCTTACTAAAAACCAAGCCAAAGCAGAAAGCCTTCAAAAAGCCTCCTCCCTTACCCAAGCCAAAGCAGAACCCGAAGGCCTACTACTGAAAAGCCACCCGAACAAAGCAGAGGATCTCTTTCTTATTCTTATCGGCCCCCTCCCCCGCTCCCGGCGTGACTCATGCCCTCGTGCTCCATCCCCCGCTCAACCATGGGGTGGGAGGGAGTTGTTTGACGTCATGAATCACGGGACGGGAGGGCTCTTCTTCCTCTTCGCAGAAGAGGGGAGGGGCATCTCCATTGTGTTATTGATCGCTCCCTAACTATTAAATGGATTCGCAGCGCACTAATCGATTTCTCCCCATTAAACAATGGAAGTTGAACTATCTAGGGAACAAGCACTTTATCGACATAACTGACTAAAGGAACCTGAAATGTTGTGTGTGCAATCGAATTCCCAAATTCGTAACAATACATACATTCCTGCAGTGCAATATTGTCCAAATAATGCTTCAGAGGGTGTTAGCAACACAGTCTATTCCAACACTGGCTTTTATACAGACTGGGTTTGTATCTAATCAACAAATTTGGGACACCTGTAGAGTTGTGTGCATCAACTTTCAGGCTTAATTTACTTCCATTGCTGCAGAACAGCTGCAGTTGCTAACCCGTTACTTGTTCCCTGAAAAAAGGCCTTTTTAACAACTCTGAAATTTACATTATTTTCAGTGTTTGTAACCCAAACTTTTTTTAACCTCTGGCAGTTTACCACTTAGCTTTGTACCATTTCAGGTTACTCACTGGACTTGAACTGCTTAAATTTCAGTAAAAACTGGGGTGTTCGAAAACTTTTGACCAGTCGTGTAAATGGAGTCATCACGTTTGGTGGACGGTATAACACACAGATAAACATGAGGTGAGGAGTGGAGTGGAAGCCGTAGCCAGAGGTATTCCTGGGGGTGTGAGAGGTGAGGGCATTGCATGGAGAGTGAGAATAGAGTCTGATGAAGAGAGCAACTCCACCACCAGGACGACGCTCAGGTCTGTCATACCGGAGGAGGGAGTAACCAGGGAGAGATACTTGGGAGTCAGACACGTCTTGAGGGAGGAAAGTTCTGTTCGGGGCAGATTATGTCTGCTTTGTCAGTGGCAACCTGTATGGAAAGATCTGTAAGGTTTGAGCGATTGCCCAGATATTTGAGGTCCACACTGTTAATGAAGAGGGAGGAGGAGGCTTGGGTGCAGGGGATGGAGGGGAGGGGAGGGTAGGACAAGGAGGAGGTGGGGGGGGGGGTGGAAGAGAGAGTTGTTGAAAATTAGTGTGAGATTGCAGAAGAGCTCACCGGTTCAAGTTGATAATCGTTTCTTCATCCGTTTTAGCTGTTTCCCAGAGTGTTTCCTCAGGTTTGAAACTTGTTTTGTTTCCAACGGTGTTGAATTAAGTTGTTGTGCTTGGTAGACATTTGTGAATACATTTACAGAGGAGCGGGGCGAGAGAGACGAGGGGGGAGAGAGAGGGGGCGACGGGGGGAGCGGGGGGAGAGCGGGGGGCGAGAGAAGGATGGGGGGAGAGGGGGGGCGAGGAGAGGAGGGGGGGAGAGGTCGGGGGCGAGAGAGAGGGGAGGAGGCGGGGCGAGCACGAGGAGGGCGGGGCACGAAGAGGAGGGCGGTGAGAGGGGGCGCGCGTGTGAGAGGGAGGGGCGAGAGAGTGGAGGGGAGGAGAGAGGGGGGCGAGGAGAGGAGGGGGGAGAGAGGGGGGGCAAGAGAGGCGGGAGGGAGAGAGCGGGGATGAAGAGAGGGGCATCACAAATTCAAGAGATGGGGGAGAGGGAGGATGCGTGACGAGAGGAGGGACGGGAAGAGGGGTGTGAGAGGGGGCAAGCAGAGAGGCGGCGGAGAAGAGGAGGAGGCAGAAGACTAGGGTGGAGAGCATGCTGTGGTTGAGATGTGGTGGATGTGAAGAGAGAGGGGGTTGAGAGAGGGTGGGGAGAGAGGAGGGCGAGGGGAGCTATGTGGTGGAGAGAGGGGGGGGAGGAGTTGACGGGGCATCACAATTCTTCTTCTTCTTCATTTGATATGACCACAATTGACGCTGGGGACCTGAGTAGTTTCCCAGGTGTTTCCCCAAGTGGTATGGCCATTTATGTATACGTTGGTACCCGATCTAATGAAACAATGCCCCAATCCAGTCGTCGTTACGGAGATGTAAGGCAACGAAGCTGAAACATACTGGCAGCGGAGAGACCTACGGGCACGCAACTATGAGTATGTCGTTAATTCTTTAAATTAAAAAGTAATAATTTAAATAAGTTTGAAAAAGTAAGATATTGCATTGCTGTGTTAAACCGACTGTCTGGTACAACAAACTTGATGGGTCGTAGGGGTCCATTGATGCTTGGACCTGCGGCCGGAGTTGTGGATATGCCCATTTGGGCAGAGGTTTCTGGGCTGGAAGGATTGAAACCTCGCATTGGAAAAACCGGGTGCCCAAGGCTGATCGAGATCCGGGCAGTTTGGGAAATCAGGAAATTGACAGGGCACTTTTATAAGTTAATTTGTTATAACTTCAAATAAAAATAGGGTATTGATAAGTATTTACCCCAGTACATAATTATTATTCTGGTGTGCATGATAAATGTATATAGATAGATACTCAATTAGTAGTATATATAGTATATATATTATATATATATATAATCATCATTCACACCATTGCGAAAGCCTTTATCCCTGAGCAGGGGTCAGCTTTTTGTGGGCATCCAATCGATGGTAGCCCTTTTTATTTGGGCAATTTTTTACGGTGAGATGCGAAGCCGGATGAGCCGCATTCCTAGGATGCCAACCCTGTTCGTCGTTCTTTGACCCTGCAGGCGATATATATAAGGTGAGAGGGTAATATATATATATAAGTGTATATATATATATAGGCTATATATATATAGTATATACTATATATATATAGGTGTTTGTATGAATTGTGCGTGGCGTCTCGCTTCGTGCGTATGTTGGTGCTTAATAGTTATAATATTATATATTTAAGGATATATATTATAATTATTATATATGCGTAATTCCTCCCTGTGTGTCGTCGTAAGAGGCACCAGGTTGCGTTAGGAAGGAGCATCCGGCGTAAAAGACCTACTTGCCAAATCATTATGCAGACAACAAGACGGTTGATCCGCTGTGGCGACCCTAACTCTCGGGAGCTAGCCGAAAGAAGAAGAAGAAGGAGTATATATGGTAATTCCACGTAATAATTGGACATGAAGCATAAATTTGAAAATGTATTTTCAAAAGGATTTGTTGGACGGTGTTAGTTAGGTCTGAATTGTTCATAATTTATGCCCGATATTAACTCCGTGGATGATGTCACGTGATTATGGCGGCCATCTTTGAAAGAACTGCCTCAACGTCTTCCAAACGGTAAGTCATTCTGTCTGTTTTCATATTTTGTCGAAAATATGCATTTGATGAATGTTTTAATCCGAAGTAGTATTCACTGATGAAATATTACTGATATAAGGATCAGGGCTGTAGTATAATTTTTTGAAACATTTCCACTGTTGATGTACCTTTTTTTGCATTTTATTTTACCAGGTGCACATTTGTTACGTCCCGGGTTACATAAATTTTTTTGGTCGTTATTCACGCCCGCATGTCCACGTCCTAATGCCTTTTTTGATCAAAATATAATTTTCTCTTTGCAAAACTGCATCCATTATTTAGTAAAATAGTACGATTTTCCTTGAGGGGATCCACTCATTTTTCTAGGAAAATTCGCATGGGTTTACGTCGTTTACCAGTGAACTTTTCAGACAATATTTTAAACAAACATACATACAATCGTATTCGTTGGAATATGAAGTATGCTAACTAATGCCTTAGTTTGACTACCTGTGAATGAAAGGGGTTATACTTACAAATTCGTTATTTCTCAGGATGTTAAGAGTTGTGCTATGGACCAGGTTTTAGTTGTGTCCATTCGATGTTACGTCCATTCACGCCTGCTTAAATGTTGATTTTTCTTTAGTAGTAAGACTAACAACAGTGGTTTGTACCAAATAGTCAGAAGCCATATAGACTAATTACGATAATGTAATAAAAGAACTTCGTCTGTAAATCATGGCCAACCTTTTCAAAATTTCATACATTAGTGATGCAATTTTTGCTCAATTTGACGGTCTGTTACAGCTGAATTACCCCTATATAATTAAAGTGGAAGTGTGTCTGTGTGTTTCTCGTGACCTATTGCACGCGAAAAGTACTGGACTGATCCTCACCAAACCTTCCATCCAGCTGACAGAAACAGTGTACCCAGGAGGTGTCCCGATGTAAAAGAATTGTAACTTACCGACCTTCCGGTTTTCCGAAGTTATGACGGTTCATCACTCATTTGCTGATCAACGTTAATTTTTCAAGTTTCAAGTGCCGATTGACATGGGGCCAACGCATTATACAATATTATCTAACATATGAATTTTTAAGTTTTTGTTTGTCTTGTTGTTTGTTTGTCTGCACGCGCTAATCTCCTTGAAGGTGAATATAGCGAGCTAGACCACTGAAACAAAAATGTCGGGATGGGGGGGGCCCGGAAGGTTATAGGCTAATTGTGGCAGGCCCCTCGGCCGGGGGGGGGGGGAGGGGGGTGTTTCCCCCTCACCGAGAACCCCCTTAGCCTATGACTGCCATGGCCAATAGGGAACTGTCGATACTGTGCTCAGCGTTCAGACATATGTATAGAAGATTAATTCGATTCAAAAAGCACTCACGGCAGCGGCCGGGTTGCATTCAAAAAAAAAAAAAAAAAAAAAAAGAAAAAAAATAAAAAAAAAAAAAAAGAAAAAAAAGAAAAAAAAAAAAAAAGATAATAAAAGAAAAATAGAAAAAGAAAAAAAGAAAAAAAAGAAAAAAAGAAAAAGAAAAAAAAAGAAAAAAAAATAAAAACAATAAAAAAAAATAGAAAAAAAAAAATAGAAAAAAACTAGAATGAGGGTACTAGTAGTTGAGAAAGGTGGGAATGGTGAAGCTGAGAGGCGGATAGAAGAAGAGCATGTGAAGCGTTGTTTGAGAGGGAGGGAGATGATGATACAGGCTCCCATGGCGAAGGCAGAGGGGTGATGGGAGAGGTGAAAGATGAGAAATGGATGGAGACTTGGTTAGTGTGATGATGAAGAATGGAGCAGGCAGGGGAGGGTACAAGATTTGAGCATGGGATGAAGGGGGGGTGCTGCTTTGAGGAAAAAAGTAGGAGCACGTTGTGGTTTGTTTTTATTTTTTTTTTCTTTTTTGATGAGTGTATTGATTGAGGAAAGTGAGATTATCGTAGGTCGAAATGGAGCCCACAGATGTTAGAACACCACACACTTTGGAACAACAGAGGAGGAGCTGATACTGAAGCAGAAGACCGTGAAGAGGTGCCAAGAGGTAGGATGAGGGGCAAGATGAGAGGGGTAAGGAGAGGGGATAACGGGTGAGGAGTTAGGAGGAGGTAGATTTAAGGAGGTGGGATGAATTGGTACTGAAGTTGGGGAAAAAAAGTACGATTGATGGAACACGAACATGCATTGCAAAGTGGGAGTTAAAAAACTTTTTAAAGTCAGAGATGTGACTAAAGACATTACGTGAGGGATGCAATAAAAGATAAATAAGGGAATGGAGAAAATAAATGTTGTAACAGTTGGATGTTTTAGACACGGGATGAAGGAGAGGTCGAATTGAAAACAGTCTTTTGCAGAAGAAGAATAGTCGTGTATTATGATATGACTGGGAACCACACGTGTGAAAGAGGAAGTTGAAACATTTTAAGAGACGGTTTTATTTTTTTTTGATAAGGATTAGGTAAAGTTATGGTTGAAGAAAAAAATTGTGAATGTGTATGGTGAATGTGGGTCAGCTAAAGTAGAAGGAAGAGGTAGGTTGGCAGAAGAAGGAGGAAGAAGAGTCAGCACAGGAAGTCATGTGGTTACGTGGGGAATAAGGTAAGGAGGGAAAAGGAGTTTCTTTTGTTGTATTTTTTATATTTACGAGTACGGGCCCGTAGGGGCGGGCTCGTAGGTGCGTGCCCGTAGGTGAGTGCCAGTATGTGCAGCCCTCTCTCTCGCCCCTCTCTCTCGCCCCCCTCTCTCCCCCTCTCTTCGTCCCCTCTCTCGCCCCCCACTTCTCATCCCCCTCTCTCGCCCCCTCTCTCCCCCCTCTCTCGCCCCCCCTCCTCCCCCTAGTCTCGCCCTTCCTCTCTCTACCCCTCTCTTGCCCCCTCCCCCCCTCTCTCCCCCCTCTCTGCCCCCCTCTCTCCCCCCTAGTCTCGCCCTTCTCTCTCCCCACTCCTCTCCGCCCCCCTCTCTTGCCCCCCTCTCCCCCCCTAGTCTCCGCCCTTCCTCTCTCCCCCCTCTCTTGCCCTCTCTCTCCGCCCACTCTCATCCCCCCTCTCTCCCCCCTAGTCTCGCCCTTCCTTCTCTCCCCTCTCTCTTGCCCCTCTCCTCTCGCCCCCACTCTCATCCCCCCCTCCCGTCCCCTCTCTCGCAGATATTGGTCGACAGATAAATGGCCGTAACTTGGGAACCGCTCGTCCGATAATATCAAACCTTGAAAAGGCAATCCGCGGTCCCCAGCAATATCCTGGCAAGTTTCAATCAGATCGGACCGTCAATCGTGCCAAAAAAATAATAATAAATAAATAAATAAATTAATTGTGACGTCATTTGTTGTCATAGCACCATGTCTTGTCATTGGTCGACAATAATGGCCGTAACTTGGGAACCGCTTGTCCGATTGACATCAAACCTCGAAAAGGCACATCTGCGGGTCCCCAGCAATATTCCTGGAAAGTTTCAATCAGATCGGACCGGCGTTGTCGAGAAACGGCGGTCGCAGACAAACGACAGACAGACAGACAGACACACACACACACAACACACACACACAACACCGACAGATTGCTGGAATTATAGATAGATTTTAAGAGATGAAACAGAGGGTATAGTTGGCAGGTATAGAAGAAGCACAGTGGGAAAAGTGGAGAAAATAAGAACTGATGGTAAGTAATAGAGAGAAAATACAAATAAACACGATTGTGCACATTGACAGCAAGACAGGTAAGCCTCAGGGAAACCCGATATGACAAGACCGATGAAAACTCACCAAAAAGCACAAATTTTGAAACAAAACCGAACTAGGAACACAGAGGCAACGAAATAAACAGTCAAAAAGCGACAAACAACGACCGGAAACTTATCTTTGAGAAAGTTGGCAGAGACCCCTGAGAGAACCAACCATCGCCTCAAAAACCGGAACAGGAAGTCAATATCGTCGGTTTATTTGACAAGTCTTGTTGAAAATCATTTCCCAAATCTCGTCCACATTTCAATCGATCAAGGGATTTTTAGTTTACGTGTTGCGGGCATCCGATACCAGGAACATATGGAGCAATGCTTGTCATTTCGTTACTTACTGTTCCATTTCTCAAATTAAATCAAATGCAGTTTGGAAGTTGTAACAGTTATACAATATCTTTGTGACAGGCTAATCGCATGCTTTGCCAATCTTCATATATCTGGAATCCATCGGTGGTAATAAAAGCCCGCAAAAACACTGCTGAAATTCTGTATTTTATTCGATAATTTAACTTGTGGAGCCTACAATGTTCTTAAGGCAACTTTACGAATAGAAAATTGAATAAGAGTGCCACAGAATAAGATTAGTTTTGGGTGCCATCAGTAAAAAAAAGGTTGAAAAACACTGCTTTACTTCATCGTTGATGGCAGAAAGGGCTTCCACCACCCATGTGTGCCCCGGGGCCTACACCACCATAAATCCGGCAATGCCTCCTTGATTATTCCCGTCAGTGAAGCGAAGAATTGTATTTTCTTGTCATAAATAAGTATATATATATATATATATATATATATATATATATATATATATGTAAAGAAAGAAGGTGAGTGAGTGAGTAAATACAAAAAAAACAGCAACTTCATAAAACGTCTCAAACAATAAGTTCCCTCACAGCTTGTTGTGGTCACTCTTTCCACAACGTGCGTGATAATTCTTACCTTGGACGGCATCTTCTCCAAGTTCATTTCTGGTTGTCACACTTAGTGTTTAGAATGTCAATGTTTGTGCGCATATATTGTATAACAACCATAACACTTTGGGGAGAGGGAAGAGATGCTGCAGTTACCTCCAAAGTAGGTGTGCCCTGTTGGAATGGTACCAGGCCATCGAGTTGAGGCAAACACCTGTCCATCGACCTCCAATGTGAGATATTTTCCTCCAGAAACCCGTACACTGTGCCAAGCCCCGTTGTTTAGTCTCTGGCCTGGTAACAATGCACAATTAAACTTTCAACGAAATGTTTTTATGCACAAAAGTTTGATCCGTGCACTAACACCTCAGCCATTACATTATTACAATGGTTTCCTCGCTCACAACATTGGTTTCTTCGTTGGCCGGTCTATTGATTACACGTCTGTAGTGTGATCTCCATTATACACGTTCAGTCATTCACCAATAGCTCAAGCGAACACATGTCAATTCGTCTGCCACCCAGCAGGATGTAATACAGTATTTTTAAAGTTTCAAACCCAAGTGATGCCCCAGATCATTGGATTTGAACCTCAAACAATATCCTGAAGACAAACTTCATATGTGTAAACAGTTTTTCAAACGGTTTAAAAACTTCCAGCATGCTCGAAGGATTACCCACGCACCTGCATCCATCACTCCCACCATGTGGCCGCCTGACAGCCTGAGCCGTCCGGAGAGAAGAGCAAGGCGCAGCGGGCCACGCCTCGAGGGCAAATCGGTCTGCCAAAGGAGGCCGGAAGAGTCCCAGGTGCGAAACTCGAGGCTGAGAGACCATCGCAAGATGGAGCGAACGACGGGCCATGGCAAATGAACGTAGCCTCCGGGGGGTGGAAATGTGATGGGCGCAGTGGGAGATTTGGGGGGGCAACCCCAAGTCACATTGCCCTGAGGAAGGGTTTACAGGTAACAGGGAATGAGAAAAAATATCATTCTTTTGTCAATAGGACCTTTAATACCAACCACACTTTACTCTGAAACACATCCTAACCATGGGTTGCCTGATTTAATCTTTTCAGCATTTAATGGTTTAAAAAATAAGTTTATGAAGAAGTTCGAACTCGTTAAATCAAAAGTAAGTCGGTTAATTCACCTTGGATTGATCGTGAATTCACACCTACTGAATATGTAATGTGTAATGTGTATGCCCCCTCAGGATGAACACGATGTGGGTGAGGAACATGACCAGAGGTTACCTAGTTGCTTTGACGAGTTTGAACTTGAACTCACTGTAAAAGTAAAGTTATAACTTAAACTTCTACCCTGGTACTTCACACACAGGCATTTACGTTCGAAGGGATGCTGTCCTTTGGAAAGGACGTGAAGCTGACTATCCCACTTGTTAGCACTCCATGATGGACGCTAAAGACCCGCAGTCGACTTTGAAAAATTCAACGCAGTAGATCTTCAAAGCCTGGGACTAGACAGTTGTGTGTCAGGACTCCTGCGAATGCAGATTCGAAATTCCTACCTTCTGCCTTTCTCCGGATAATGTCAGATTTCGTGGACGTTCATGAATTCAGGCAATAAACTAAAAATCTGATGAATAAGGGTGACAGGAAGCAGCATATTGTAAAGGTACGGACATGTACAATCGAAAAAGCAATCGGAATTATTACAAGGTATGGAAAAAAATGCCTTGGGAGAAAACGTATATTTAAAAAACACACACACACACACACACACTCGTAAAACAGGAATGGCCGCATCGTGATCACAACCTGCGACAGAATCCGGTAGCAGACCGATTGGGAAACACATGTTTCATGTGTTGTTAAAACATCAACGACACGCCTCTCATCCACGTCAGCCTCCACCACCGTCACGTCAGAACGAGCCGATTCGTCACACCCTCACGGATCGTTTAACCCCAATTTGGGGTCATTCAAAAGATACGTGCCACTATTTTTTTTTCGTAATTCACGTAACAGTCGCGCAACGCTTGATTACCATGCGTTCTGATGGGATTGATTAAACCTGACCATTATTCGACAAAGGATTCTATTTTTCACAGTCTCTCATTGTGATCAACACTCGAATGGGTATTGTGGGGTGATGGTAGATGGGGGATTGTGGAGTCGGGGAGTGAGTATTGTGGGGGTGATGGTAGATGGGGGATTGTGTGGAACAGTGGAGGGTTTTGTGGGGGTGATGGTTGATGGGGAGAGGTGTTGAGAGTGGGGGTGTGTCAAGGGGAACCATGAAAGTTTTCGTGTCCTCGGTGAAATCCTCTCGGAGTAGATGATACATACATTATCTCCACTATAAATAGATGGTGGTTCATTTGATTGGTAGAAATTTGTGTTGATAAGAGATTGTTATTTTCAGATTCTCTTGTGGTAACTGATGGGCAAAGGCCACCAGGTGTTCGATTCACCGTTCAAATCGTCCATGTGCTTGTATGTACTGGTAGCTCGGTCGAGATGGTGTGACAGATTCAAGCGACGGCTGTTTCTTCCGCTTCATCGTGGGGATGGCATCCCCTCTCAACCATGGTGGATAACCACAAGATCTAGCCATCTCTGTAGTTTTAGAGCAGTGCTCCGTAACATGTTCCGAGCACAAAAGTGAACATTTTGTAGGCCCGGTGCACACTCGGGTATTTCAGACAAACCTTGTCCAATTTCTGCAAACTTAGGCTCTTTCGGCCATTGGTGGAGCATGAAACCGTCTCAGTTTGTATTACTGCAATCACCAAGGACGCATCGACTCGACATATTTGTGGAAAATCAACAATTTTTTTGCCGTTTGAGTTAAATTGTACCGCGCACGATGAAACCCGTGCAGTTAGGATCTGATCGTCCACTTCTTGATGTGACGTCATGGCATATCTGAAGAAGAAGAAGAATTCTTCTTTTCATTGGAAAAAAATCACCAATTTTATAATTATTCAGAAATTGGAAAAGGAGACAAATCGATGTTTATGGAATCAAAGGATAGATAGTGGTGAAGTGGGCTGAGTGGTTGTGAGAGCCGCCATTCATACACCGCCACAAACCCATGTGTGAGATCCACCATTCATACACCGCCCAGACCGGTGTGAGAGCCACCATTCATACACCGCCCAGACCGGTGTGAGAGCCACCATTCATACACACCGCCCAACCGGTGTGAGAGCACATCAACACCGCCACAGGCCCACGTGTGAGAGCCAGCCATTCAACAACCGCCCAGACCGTGTGAGACCACCTTCATAGCACCGCCACAGACCCAACTGTGAGAGCCACCATTCATACACTGCCCAGACCGGTGTGAGAGCCACCATTCATGAACCACCACAGACCCACGTGTGAGACCGCCATTCATACACCGCCCAGACTGGTGTGAGAGCCAACATTCATACACCGCCCAAACCGGTGTGAGAGCCACCATTCATGAACCGCCACGGACCCACGTGTGAGAGCCGCCATTCATACACCACCCAGACCGGTGTGAGAGCCACCATTCATACACCGCCCAGACCGGTGTGAGAGCCCACCATTCATACACCGCCCAGACCAGTGTGAGAGCCACATTCATACACCGCCCAGACCGGTGTGAGAGCCACCATTCATACACCGCCCAGACAGTTGTGAGAGCCACCATTCATAAACCGCCCAGACCGGTGTGAGAGCCACCATTCATACACCGCCACAGACCCACGTGTGAGAGCGACCATTCATACACCGCCCAGACCGGTGTGGAGCCACCATTCATACACTGCCAGACCGGTGTGAGAGCCACATTCATGAACCACCACAGACCCACGTGTGAGACCGCCATTCATACACGCCCAGACTGGTGTGAGAGCCAACATTCATACACCGCCCAAACCGGTGTGGAGCCACCATTCATGAACCGCCACGGACCCACGTGTGAGAGCCGCCATTCATACACCGCCCAGACCGTGTGAGAGCCAGCCGTCGCGCGGCTGGCCCCGCCCGCCCGCCCACGCCGCTTCATGAACCGCCAGACGGTGTGAGAGCCACATTCATGACCCGCCCAGACCGGTTGAGAGCCACCATCATGAACCGCCACGGACCCGTGTGAGACCGCCATTCATACCGCCCAGACCGTGTGAGAGCCACCATTCATGACCGCCACGGACCCATGTGTGAGATCCGCCATTCATGAACTGCCATGGACACACGCGGAGATCCACATTCATGCACCGCCACAGACCCATGTGTGAGATCCGCCATTCATGAACCACACAACCACGTGTGAATCCGCATTCATACACCGCCCAGACCGTGTGAGAGCCACCATTCATGAACCGCCACGGATCCATGTGTGAGATCCGCCATTCATGAACCGCCACAAACCCACGTGTGAGATCCACCATTCATGCACTGCCACAGACCCACGTGAGATCCCACATTCATGAACCACCACAAACCACGTTGTGAGATGCGCCATTCATGGAACCGGCCATGACCCATGTGTGAGATGGCGTCCATTTCATACACCGCCATGGACCCATGTGTAAGAGCCGCCATTCATGCACCGCCACAGACCCACGTGTGAGATCCACCATTCATACACCACCACAGACCCACGTGTGAGATCCACCATTCATACACCACCCAGACCGATGTGTGAGAGCCACTATTCATACACCACCACAGACCCACGTGTGAGAGCCACTCTCGCCACTGCTCACACGAGTTCAGGTGCTTCACACCTCACCCACCGAGTCAACCTGTCGAAACGGATCATAACACAAATTCCATTCGTCTCACCACTGACGCAGCAAAATATTGATCATCTGAGAAATAATGAACGCAAAGTGAGAGAGGCGTTATCGAGTTTTATGAGCGGAAGTTTCACAGAAGAAATATCCATCAAACAATGCCGCAGCATCGAATGATTCGCGATAATTCCGGATAGGAAACTTCCTTCAGAACCGTCATGACGGTTACAAAATCAAGAACAAAAGACACCACGTGATGATGATGATTATCCATACAAGCAAGTACAAGCGGATGTGGCAGCCAGCTACCCGGCCTCTCCCAAGGCCAGCACACTTCACACGTCGGAATCATCCGCTTGCAAAGCACCAGGATGATAGATGATAATTAAATCCGATTCCCTCAGGTAATCGCCTCCATCTGCCTCACACGAGCATGCCGTGCCCTCATCGGGGCCTACACGTGCCGCTTCATCCCAACCTGTCCCAAGATGCTTCCCACAGGCCTTGTGGAACAACTTAGGGCATTTACTCGACTCGTTTATATCGCGTACACGGCATATTGGACGACGCTTTGGAAAGGAATGCTTGGACGAACCAATTAAAAACGAATGAATAAACATGAAGTGCAAACTTTAATGGTTTAGAGAAAATAAAAAAATTCCCATCGAACACCGCAGTGGGAAACACTGTGCAGAGTATATTACTCTCACCTACCATTAAATACACCACGTGCTTCATGATTAGCCAGCACACGACGACTCAAAAGCCATGGCTAAAGGTGGCACAGAATCATGGAGTAGTAAATAAAGTGGGAAAGGTAAAGTAGTAAATCTTCGAGCGAGAGCGTGGTGAATGTGCGGTTTAGTGGTGTTTTCATGTTACGCTTCTCTGCCATTCTTGTAGTAACTGGCACATCAATCGGGAGAGCGCGCACCTTCGCCAAGAGGAACAGTTGACGTTTCCTATCTCGCTGATAGGTGGGATCTGGATTCGGACCCGAACCGTAATCGAATCGGCTTGTTCTCGTCACCGAACTAACTCGTCCGCAACGCTTTGACATTTCATGATATCGAT
>CM068959.1:1554407-1568935 GCA_035128595.1 Eptatretus atami
CTGCTGAAATTCTGTATTTTATTCGATAATTTAACTTGGAGCCTACAATGTTCTATAAGGCAACTTTACGAATAGGAAAATTGGAATAAGAGTGCCCACAGAATAAGATTAGTTTTGGTTTTGCCATCAGTAAAAAAAAGTTGAAAAAACCTGCTTACTTCATCGTTGATGGCAGAAAGGGCTCCACCACCCATAGTGTGCCCCGGGGCCTACACCACCCATAAATCCGGCAATGCCTCCTTGATTATTTCCCGTCAGTCGAAGCGAAGAATTGTATTTCTTGTCATAAATAAAGTATATATATATATAATATTATATATATATAATATATTATGTAAAGAAGAAGGTGAGTGAGGTGAGTAAATACAAAAAAAAACAGCAACTTTCATAAAACGTCTCAACAATAAGCTTCCCTCACAGCTTGTTTGGTCACTCTTTCCACAACGTGCGTGATTAATTCTTACCTTGGAACGGCATTCTCTTCCAAGTTTCATTCTGGTTGTCAACACTTAGTGTTATAGAATGTCAATGTTTGTGGCATATATGTGTATAACAACCATAACATTTTGGGGAGAGGAAGAGATGCCTGCAGTTACCTCCAAAGTAGCGTGTGCCCTGTTGGAATGGTACCAGGCCATCGAGTTTGAGGCAAAACACCTGTCCATCGACCTCCAATGTGAGATATTTTCCTCCAGAAACCGTACACTGTGCCAAGCCCCGTTGTTTAGTCTCTGGCCTGGTAACAATGCACAATAAACTTTCAACGAAATGTTTTTATTGCAACAAAAAGTTTTGCATCCGCTGCACTAACACCTCAGCCATTAACATTATTACAATGGTTTCCTCGCTCACAACATGGTTTCTTCGTTGGCGGTCTATTGATTACACGTTCTGTATGTATCTCCATTATACACGTTCAGTCATTCACAATAGCTCAGCGAACACATGTCAATTCGTCTGCCACCCAGCAGGATGTAATACAGATTTTTAAAGTTTCAAACCCAGTGCATGCCCCAGATCATTGGCATTTGAACCTCAAACAATATCCTGAAGACAAAAACTTCATATGTGTAAACAGTTTTCCAAACGGGTTTAAAAACTTCCAGCATGGCTCGAAGCGATTACCCAGCACTGCATCCATCACTCCCACCATGTGGCCGCCTTGACAGCCTGAGCCGGCCGCGAGAGAGAAGAGCAAGGCGCAGCGGCCACGCCTCCGAGGCAATCGGCTCTGCCAAGGAGGCGGAGAGTCCCAGCCGTGCGAAACTCTGAGGCTGAAGACCATCGCAAGATGAGAGCGCAACGACGGCCCATGGCAAATGAAACGTAGCCTCCGGGGGTGTGAAATGTGATGGGCGCAGTGAGATTATTGGGGGCATCCCCAAGTCACATTGCCCTGAGGAAGTCTACAGGTAACAGGAATGCAAAAAAATATCATTCTTTTCAATAGGACCTTTATATACCAACCACACTTTACTCTGAAACACATTCCTAACCATGGGTGCCATGATTTAATCTTTCGAATTTAATGTTTAAAACAATCAAGTTTATGAAGGAAGTGTCGAACTCGTTAATCAAAATAAGTCGGTTAATTCACCTTGGAATTGATTCGTGAATTCACACTATCTGAATATGTAATGTGTAATGTGTATGCCCCCTCAGGATAACACGATTGTGGTGAGGAACATGACCAGAGTACCAGTTGCTTTGACGAAGTTTTTGAAACCCTTTTTGGAAACTTCACTTGTTTTTAAAGTAAAGTTAACTTAACATTCTACCCTGTACTTCACAACAGCATTTACGTTCGAAGGGGATCTGTACCTTTGGAAAGACGTGCAAGCTGACTATCCCACTTGTTAGCACTCCCATGATGTGACTGCTAAAAGACCCGCAGTCGACTTTGAAAAATGTCAAGCCAGTAGATCTTCAAAGCCTGGGGACTAGACAGTTGTGTTGTCAGGACTCCTGCGAATGCAATTCGAATTCCTACCTTCTCCTTTTCCGGATAAGTGTCAGATTGTCCTGGACGTTCATTGAATTCAGGCAATAAAACTAAAAATCTGATGAATAAGGGTGACAGGAGCGCATATTGAAAGTACGGACATGTACAATCAAAAAAACAATCGGAATTATACAAGGTATGGGGAAAAAAAAGCCTTGGGAGAAAACGATATATTAAAAACACACACACACACACACCACACTCGTTAAAAACAGGAATGCCCATCGTGATCACAGACCTGCGACAGATCGCGTAGCAAGCCGATTGAAAACACATGTTCATGTGTGTTAAAACATCAAACGACCACGCCTCTCATCACGTCTCAGCCTCCACCACCGTCACGTCGAGAACGACGCCGATTCGTCACCACCCTCACGGATCGTTTAACCCCCATTTGGGGTCATTCAAAAGATACGTGCCATTTTCTTATTCGTAATCGCAAAACGGGCTTTTTTGTAATTCACGTACAGAGCGAAGCTTTTCGTTACACGTTCTGGGAAGGGGAATTTTGGATTAAAAAACCCTGACCATTATTCGACAAAGGATTCTATTTTTCACATCTCTCATTGTGATCAACACTCGATATGGTTTGTGGGGTGATGGATAGATGGGATTGTGGAGTCGCGGCGAGTGCAGTATTGTGGGTGATGGTAGATGGGGATTGTGATGGAAACAGTGGAGGGTTTTGATGGTGGTGATGGTTGATGGGTGAGAGGTGTTGAGAGTGTGGGTGTCCAAGGGGAACCATGAAAGTTTTCGTGTCCTCGTGAAATCCTCTCGGAGTAGATGACACATACTTATCTCCACTATAAATAGATGGTGTTCATTTGATTGGTAGAAATTTGTGTTGATAAGAGATTGTTATTTTCAGATTCTCTTGTGGTAACTGATGGGCAAAGGCCACCAGGTGTTCGATTCACCGTTCAAATCGTCCATGTGCTTGTATGTACTGGTAGCTCGGTCGAGATGGTGGACAGATTCAAGCGACGGCTGTTTCTTCCCTTCATCGTGGGGTGCATCCCCCTCAACCATGGTGGATAACCACAAGATCTAGCCATCTCTGTAGTTTTAGAGCAGTGCTCCGGCAACATGTTCCGAGCACAAAAGTGAACATTTGTTAGGCCCGGTGCACACTCGGTATTTCAGACAAACCTTGTCCAATTTCTGCAAACTTAGGCTCTTTCGGCCATTGGTGGAGCATGAAACCGTCTCAGTTTGTATTACTTGCAATCACCAAGGACGCATCGACTCGACATATTTGTGGAAAATCAACAATTTTTTTGCCGTTTGAGTTAAATTGTACCGCGCACGATGAAACCCGTGCAGTTAGGATCTGATCGTCCACATTCTTGATGTGACGTCAGGCATATCTGAAGAAGAAGAAGAATTCTTCTTTTCATTGAAAAATCACCAATTTTATAATTATTCAGAAATTGGAAAAGGAGACAAATCGATGTTTATGAATCAAAGGATAGATAGTGGTGAAGTGGGCTGAGTGGTTGTGAGAGCCGCCATTCAATACACCCCCACAAACCATGTGTGAGATCCACCATTCATACACCGCCCCAGACCGGTGTGAGAGCCACCATTCATACACCGCCCAGACCGGTGTGAGAGCCACCATTTCATACACCGCCCAGACCAGTGTGAGAGCCACCATTCATACACCGCCCAGACCAGGTGTGAGAGCCACCATTCATACACCGCCCAGACCAGTGTGAGAGCCACCATTCATACACCGCCAGACCGGTGTGAGAGCCACCATTCATACAACACCGCCACAGACCCACGTGTGAGAGCCACCATTCATACACCGCCAGACCGGTGTGAGAGCCCCATTCCTACACCGCCACAGACCCAGTGTGAGAGCCACCATTCATACACTGCCCAGACCGGTGTGAGAGCCACCATTCATGAACCACCACAGACCCACGTGTGAGACCGCCATTCATACACCGCCCCAGAACTGGTGTGAGAGCCAACATTCATACACCGCCCAAACCGGTGTGAGAGCCACCATCTATGAACCGCCCCACCGACCCACGTGTGAGAGCCGCCATTCATACACCACCCAGACCGGTGTGAGAGCCACCATTCATACACCGCCCAGACCGGTGTGAGAGCCACCATTCATACACCGCCCAGACCAGTGTGAGAGCCACCATTCATGACACCGCCCAGACCGGTGTGAGAGCCACCATTCATACACCGCCCAGACCAGTGTGAGAGCACCATTCATACACCGCCCAACCGGTGTGAGAGCACCATTCATACACCGCCACAGACCCACGTGTGAGAGCCACCATTCATACACCGCCCAGGACCGGTGTGAGAGCCACCATTCATACACCTGCCCAGACCGTGTGAGAGACCACCATTCATGAACCACCACAGACCCACGTGTGAGACCGCCATTCATACACCGCCCAGACTGGTGTGAGAGCCAACATTCATACACCGCCCAAACCGGTGTGACAGCCACCATTCATGAACCGCCACGGACCCACGTGTGAGAGCCGCCATTCATACACCGCCCAGACCGGTGTGAGAGCCACCATTCATGAACCGCCCAGACCGGTGTGAGAGCACCGTTCATGAACCGCCCAGACCGGTGTGAGAGCCACCATTCATGAACCGCCACGGACCCACGTGTGAGATCCGCCATCATACACCGCCCAGACCGGTGTGAGAGCCACCATTCATGAACCGCCACGGACCCATGTGTGAGATCGCCATTCATGAACTGCCATGGACACACGCGTGAGATCCACAATTCATGCACCGCCACAGACCCATGTGTGAGATCCGCCATTCATGAACCACCACAAACCCACGTGTGAGATCCGCCATTCATACAGCGCCCAGACCGGTCTGAGAGCCACCATTCATGAACCGCCACGGATCCATGTGTGAGATCCGCCATTTCATGAACCGCCACAAACCCACGTGTGAGATCCACCATTCATGCACTGCCACAGACCCACGTGAGATCCACCATTCATGAACCACCACAAACCCACGTGTGAGATGCGCCATTCATGAAACCGCCATGGACCCATGTGTGAGAGCCGCCATTCATACACCGCCATGGACCCATGTGTAAGAGCCGCCATTCATGGCCGCCACAGACCCACGTGTGAGATCCACCATCTATACACCACCACAGACCCACGTGTGAGATCACCATTTCATACACCACCCAGCGACCGATGTGTGAGAGCCCTATTCATACACCACACCAACCCACGTGTGAGAGCCACTCTCGCCACTGCTCACACGAGTTCAGGTGCTTCACACTCAACCCACGCAGTCAACCTGTCGAAACGGATCAATAACACAAATTCCATTCGTCTCACCACTGACGCAGCAAAATATTGATCATCTGAGAAATAATGAACGCAAAGTGAGAGAGGCGTTATCGAGTTTATGAGCGGAATTTCACAGAAAAATATCCATCAAACAATGCCCAGCATCGAATGATTCGCGATAATTCCGGATGGAAACTTCCTTCAGAACCGTCATGACGGTTACAAAATCAAGAACAAAAGACACCACGTGATGATGATGATTATCCATACAAGCAAGTACAAGCGGATGTGGCAGCCAAGCTACCCGCCTCTCCAAGGCCAGCACACTTCACACGTCGGAATCATCCGCTTGCAAAGCACCAGGATGATAGATGATAATTAAATCCGATTCCCTCAGGTAATCGCCTCCATCTCCTCACACGAGCATGCCGTGCCCTCATGGGGCCTACACGTGCCGCTTCATCCCAACCTGTCCCAAGATGCTTCCCACAGGCCTGTGGAACAACTTAGGGCAATTTTACTCGACTCGTTTATATCGCGTACACGGCAATTGACGACGCTTTGGAAAGGAATGCTTGGACGAACCAATTAAAAACGGATATGAATAAACATGAAGTGCAAACTTTAATGGTTTAGAGAAAATATAAAAAATTCCCATCGAACACCGCAGTGGGAAACACTGTGCAGAGTATATTACTCTCACCTACATTAATACACCAAGTGCTTCAATGATTAGCCAGCACACGACGACTCAAAAAGCCATGGCTAAAGGGGCACAGAATCATGGAGTAGTAAATAAAGTGCAAAAGGTAAATATAGTAAATCTTCGAGCGAGAGCGTGGTGATGTGCGTTTAGTGGTGTTTTCATGTTACGCTTCTCTGCCATTCTTGTAGTAACTGGCACATCAATCGGGAGAGCGCGCACCTTCGCCAAGAGGAACAGTTGACGTTTCCTATCTCGCTGATAGGT
The DNA here is from genome assembly GCA_035128595.1 of Eptatretus atami. NCBI lineage: Eukaryota > Metazoa > Chordata > Myxini > Myxiniformes > Myxinidae > Eptatretus > Eptatretus atami. The sequence continues at coordinate 1,560,688 of CM068959.1, forward strand.
GGGATCTGGATTCGACCCGAACCGTAATCAAACGGCTGTCTCGTCACCGAACTAACTCGTCCGCAACGCTTTGACATTTCATGATATCGATCTTGTTGGCCCCATGTATCGTCCATCTCTCAATAGTGAAGAATCACTTTAAAACTTTTAAAATCATCATATCCGGCCTTACTCATCACAATTACATCATCCTTTCCTTCCTTAGGCCGAGGTCACATTTGCCACGGCGGCCGTGGGGCTACAAAATCTACGGCCACTAGCAATTTACGCGGCCGCAGTATTTCCAACCGGTCCACAATGTAGCAGTCACAATGTTTTTATTTTTCGGGACCGCACAGGTATTTATTAAATTGTGGAGACCGAAAACGTGGGGGTGCCCGTCGGTCTTTGATTTGATGTCGCACCGGTGACCTTAGGGCGTTCCTGCGGTGCGCCATAAGAATTTTCAAGGCAGACGCAAGGTGCCCGCAAGGCGACCGCAGGGGGCCCTAAGGCGAACGTGCGACCAGACAGACGGTAACGCAGTGGGTTCTTTTGTTTCTTTCTTTTTTTTTTACCAGTTTCTTTTGTTTCGGCTTGTCGAATTGCTACGGCGAACATAGAAATGAAAAAAGTTATAACTCCGCCGCTATAATTCCACGGCGACCCCTACGGCCTGTAAAATATAGCCAAACGGCGTAGGGCCACCCTGAGGCAACCGCAGAAAACTCTGCGGCCGCGCACGTTCTGTCAATTCAGAGGGCGTACGGCCGCCGCCGTATCCTCGCCGTAGAGCAAATGTGGCCTTGTCCACCTCCGCTGACATGAAAAAAGCCTGAATTCCTTCCTCAATTCCACTGTAAACCTTGCTATCCCCTTTCTATTTTATCATATGGCCATCATTCTGGAAACACTCCCTTTGTCCCTGAAATGATTCCCACTGCTCCTTAAATGAAAACCTTCCTCCCTACACCATTCTTCCAGCCATTGGTTGACGTCTATTATATTGCTCTGCTCATAATTTCTTATTGTTTCCTAATCTTAGGAGAATCCCAGAAAAGATGACGTCACAACCCTTTGCTTTCAGCCGCTTAACCAATATCCTGTATCTATCAAGCGAGGGATCAGAAGTGTTCCATTGATGTTTTACATCGATTGTATCTACCTGAGATCAAGCTAGGGATCAGAGTATTCCAATTGTGTTTTTACATTGATTGGTATCTACCTGAAATCAAGCTGGGGATCAGAGTGTTCCATTGGTGTTTTACATTGATTGGTATCTACCTGACATCAAGCTAGGATCAGAGTGTTCCAATTGTGTTTTATTGATTGGTATCTACCTGACATCAAGCTAGGGATCAGAGTATTCCAATTGTGTTTTACATTGATTGGTATCTACCTGAGATCAAGCTGGGGATCAGAGTATTCCCAATTGTGTTTTACATCGATTGGTTCTACCTGAGATCAAGCTAGGGATCAGAGTATTCCAATTGTGTTTTACATTGATTGGTATCTCCCTGAGATCAAGCTGGGGATCAGAGTTTCCATTGGTTTTTACATTGATTGGTATCTACCTGAGATCAAGCTAGGGATCAGAGTTTCCAATTGTGTTTTTACATGATTGGTATTACCTGAGATCAAGCTGGGGATCAGAGTTTCCATTGTGTTTTACATGATTGGTATCTACCTGAGATCAAGCTAGGGATACAGAGAGTTCCATTGTGTTTTACATTGATTGGTTCCCTGAGATCAAGCTGGGATCAGAGTGTTCCATTGTGTTTTACATTGATTGGTATCTACCTGAGATCAAGCTCGGGATCAGAGTGTTCATGTGTTTTACATTGATTGGTATCTCCCTGAGATCAAGCTGGGAACAGAGTGTTCCATTGTGTTTTATTGATTGGTATCTACCTGAGATCAAGCTAGGGATCAGAGTATTCCAATTGTGTTTTACATTGATTGGTATCTCCCTGAGATCAAGCTGGGACAGAGTGTTCCAATGGTGTTTTATGATTGGTATCTACCTGAGATCAAGCTCGGGATCAGAGTTTTCCATTGTGTTTTACATTGATTGGTATCTCCTGAGATCAAGCTGGGATCAGAGTGTTCCATGTGTGTTTTACATTGATTGTATCTACCTGAGATCAAGCTCGGGATCAGAGTTCCATTGGTGTTTTACATTGATTGGTATCTACCTGAGATCAAGCTCGGATCAGAGTGTTCCAGTGGTGTTTTACATTGATTGGTATCTACCTGAGATCAAGCTCGGGATCAGAGTGTTCCAGTGGTGTTTTACATTGATTGGTATCTACCTGAGATCAAGCTGGGATCAGAGTGTTCATTGGTGTTTACATTGATTGGTATCTACCTGAGATCAAGCTCGGGATCAGAGTGTTCCATGGTGTTTTACATTGATTGGTATCTACCTAGATCAAGCTCGGGATCAGAGTGTTCCATTGTGTTTTACATGATTGGTATCCCCTGAGATCAAGCTCGGGATCAGAGTGTTCCATTGGTGTTTTACATTGAGGTATCTACCTGAGATCAAGCTGGATCAGAGTGTTCATTGGTGTTTTATAGTGATTGCTGCTACTGAGATCAAGCTGGGATCAGAGTGTTCCATTTGTGTTTTACATTGATTGGTATCTACCTGAGATCAAGCTGGGATCAGAGTGTTCATGGTGTTTTATATGATTTGGTTCTACCTGAGATCAAGCTCGGATCAGAGTGTTCCTTGTGTTTTACATTGATTGGTATCTACCTGAGATCAAGCTAGGATCAGAGTTTCCAATTTGGTGTTTTACATTGATTGGTATCTCCTGAGATCAAGCTGGGGACAGAGTGTTCAGTGGTGTTTTACATTGATTGGTATCTACCTGAGATCAAGCTCGGGATCAGAGTGTTCCATTGGTGTTTTACATTGATTGGTATCTACCTGAGATCAAGCTACGGATCAGAGTGTTCATTGTGTTTTACATGATTGGTATCTCCTGAGATCAAGCTCGGGAATCAGAGTGTTCCAGTGGTGTTTTACATTGATTGGTATCTACCTGAGATCAAGCTCGGATCAGAGTGTTCCAGGGTGTTTTACATTGATTGGTATCTCCTGAGATCAAGCTGGGACAGAGTGTTCCATGGTGTTTTACATTGATTGGTATCTCCTGAGATCAAGCTGGGGATCAGAGTGTTCCATGGTGTTTTACATTGATTGGTATCTCCTGAGATCAAGCTGGGATCAGAGTGTTCCATGGTGTTTTACATTGATTGGTATCTACTGTAGATCAAGCTCGGGATCAGAGTGTTCCATTGGTTGTTTACATTGATTGGTATCTACCTGAGATCAAGCTCGGGATCAGGTGTTCCATGGTGTTACATTGATTGGTATCTACCTGAGATCAAGCTGGGATCAGAGTGTTCCATTGGTGTTTTACATTGATTGGTATCTACCTGAGATCAAGCTCGGGATCAGAGGTTTCCATGGTGTTTTACATTGATTGGTATCTACCTGAGATCAAGCTCTGGGATCAGAGTGTTCCATTGGTGTTTTACATTGATTGGTATCTACCTGAGATCAAGCTCGGGATCAGAGGTTCCAGTGGTGTTTTAATTGATTGGTTCTACCTGGATCAAGCTCGGGATCAGAGTGTTCAGTGGTGTTTTACATTGATTGGTTCTACCTGAGATCAAGCTCGGGATCAGAGTTTCATTGTGTTTTAATTGATTGGTTCTCCTGAGATCAAGCTGGGATCAGGTGTTCATGGTGTTTTCATGTGATTGGTCTACCTGAGATCAAGCTCGGGATCAGAGTGTTCCATTTGTGTTTTAATGATTGGTTCTACCTGAGATCAAGCTGTGGATCAGAGTGTCTCATTGGTGTTTTACATGATGTGGTTCTACCTGAGATCAAGCTCGGATCAGAGTGTTCCTATGGTGTTTTAATGATTGTGTTCTACCTGAGATCAAGCTCGGGATCAGAGTGTTCCATTGGTGTTTTACATTGATTGGTTCTACCTGAGATCAAGCTCGGGATCAAGAGTGTTCCATGTTGTTTTACATTGATTGGTTTTACCTGAGATCAAGCTCGGGATCAGAGTGTTCCATGGTGTTTTAATTGATTGGTTTCTACCTGGATCAAGCTCGGATCAGAGTGTTCCATTGGTGTTTTACATGTGATTGGTATCTCCTGAGATCAAGCTGGGATCAGAGTGTTCCATTGGTGTTTACATTGATTGGTTCTACCTGAGATCAAGCTATGGGATCAGAGTGTTCTATTGGTGTTTTATAGTGATTGTGTACCTGAGATCAAGCTGGGATCAGAGTGTCCATTGGTGTTTTACATTGATTGGTATCTACCTGAGATCAAGCTAGGGATCAGAGTGTTCTATTGGTGTTTTATAGTGATTGGTGTCTACCTGAGATCAAGCTGATCAGAGTGTTCCATTGGTGTTTTACATTGATGGTTCTACCTGAGATCAAGCTCGGGATCAGAGTGTTCTATTGGTGTTTTATAGTGATTGGTGTCTACCTGAGATCAATCGGGATCAGAGTGTTCTATTGGTGTTTTATCGTGATTGGTGTCTACCTGAGATCAAGCTCGGGATCAGAGTGTTCCATTGGTGTTTTATCATGATTGGTGTCTACCTGAGATCAAGCTCGGGATCAAGTGTTCTCTTGGTGTTTTATAGTGATTGGTGTCTACCTGAGATCAGAGTGTTCTATTGGTGTTTTATAGTGATTGGTGTCTACCTGAGATCAAGCTCGGGATCAGAGTGTTCTATTGGTGTTTATAGTGATTGGTGTCTACCTGAGATCAAGCTTGGGATCAGAGTGTTCTATTGGTGTTTATCGTGATTGGTGTTTACCTGAGATCAAGCTCGGGATCAGAGTGTTCTCTTGGTGTTTTATAGTGATTGGTGTCTACCTGAGATCAGAGTGTTCTATTGGTGTTTATAGTGATTGGTGTCTACCTGAGATCAAGCTCGGGATCAGAGTGCATTGGTGTTTTATCATGATTGGTGTCTACCTGAGATCAAGCTCGGGATCAGAGTGTCTTGGTGTTATAGTGATTGGTGTCTACCTGAGATCAGAGTGTTCTATTGGTGTTTTATAGTGATTGGTGTCTACCTGAGATCAAGCTCGGATCAGAGTGTTCTATTGGTGTTTTATAGTGATTGGTGTCTACCTGAGATCAAGCTTGGATCAGAGTGTTCTATTGGTGTTTTATCGTGATTGGTGTTTACCTGAGATCAAGCTCGGGATCAGAGTGTTCTCTTGGTGTTTTATAGTGATTGTGTCTACCTGAGATCAGAGTGTTCTATTGGTGTTTTATCGTGATTGGTGTCTACCTGAGATCAAGCTTGGGATCAGAGTGTTTCTATTGGTTTTATAGTGATTGGTGTCTACCTGAGATCAAGCTCGGGATCAGAGTGTTCTATTGGTGTTTTATCATGATTGGTGTTTACCTGAGATCAAGCTCGGGATCAGAGTGTTCTCTTGGTGTTTTATAGTGATTGGTGTCTACCTGAGATCAAGCTTGGATCAGAGTGTTCTATTGGTGTTTTATAGTGATTGGTGTTTACCTGAGATCAAGCTTGGGATCAGAGTGTTCTATTGGTGTTTTATAGTGATTGGTGTCTACCTGAGATCAAGCTCGGGATCAGAGTGTTCTATTGGTGTTTTATCATGATTGGTGTTTACCTGAGATCAAGCTCGGGATCAGAGTGTTCTCTTGGTGTTTTATAGTGATTGGTGTCTACCTGAGATCAGAGTGTTCTATTAGTGTTTTATTAGTGATTGGTGTCTACCTGAGATCAAGCTTGGATCAGAGTGTTCTCTTGGTGTTTTATAGTGATTGGTGTCTACCTGAGATCAAGCTCGGATCAGAGTGTTCTTGTTTATAGTGATTGGTGTCTACTGAGATCAAGCTCGGATCAGAGTGTTCTATTGGTGTTTTATAGTGATTGGTGTCTACCTGAGATCAAGCTTGGATCAGAGTGTTCTATTGGTGTTTTATAGTGATTGGTGTCTACCTGAGATCAAGCTTGGATCAGAGTGTTCTATTGGTGTTTTATAGTGATTGGTGTCTACCTGAGATCAAGCTTGGGACAGAGTGTTCTATTGGTGTTTTATAGTGATTGGTGTCTACCTGAGATCAAGCTCGGGATCAGAGTGTTCTATTGGTGTTTTATCATGATTGGGGTTTACCTGAGATCAAGCTCGGGATCAGAGTGTTCTCTTGGTGTTTATGTGATTGGTGTCTACCTGAGATCAGAGTGTTCTATTAGTGTTTTATAGTGATTGGTGTCTACCTGAGATCAAGCTCGGGATCAGAGTGTTCTATTGGTGTTTATAGTGATTGTGTCTACCTGAGATCAAGCTTGGGATCAGAGTGTTCTATTGTGTTTTATCGTATTGGTGTTTACCTGAGATCAAGCTCGGGATCAGAGTGTTCTCTGGTGTTTTATAGTGATTTGTGTCTACCTGAGATCAGAGTGTTCTATTGTGTTTTATAGTGATTGGCGTCTACCTGAGATCAAGCTCGGGATCAGAGTGTTCTATTGGTGTTTTATATGTGATTGTGTCTACCTGAGATCAAGCTTGGGATCAGAGTGTTCTATTGGTGTTTTATCGTGATTGGTGTCTACCTGAGATCAAGCTTGGGATCAGAGTGTTCTATTGGTGTTTTATCGTGAGTGGTGTCTACCTGAGATCAAGCTTGGGATCAGAGTGTTCTATTGGTGTTTTATAGTGATTGGTGTCTACCTGAGATCAAGCTTGGATCAGAGTGTTCTATTGGTGTTTTATAGTGATTGGTGTCTACCTGAGATCAAGCTCGGGATCAGAGTGTTCTATTGGTGTTTTATCGTGATTGGTGTCTACCTGAGATCAAGCTCGGGATCAGAGTGTTCTATTGGTTTTTATCGTGATTGTGTGTCTACCTGAGATCAAGCTTGGGATCAGAGTGTTCTATTGGTGTTTATAGTGATTGGTGTTTCTACCTGAGATCAGAGTGTTCTATTGGTGTTTTATAGTGATTGGGTGTCTACCTGAGATCAAGCTTGGGATCAGAGTGTTCTATTGGGTTTTATCGTGATTGGTGTCTACCTGAGATCAGAGTGTTCTATTGGGGTTTTATAGTGATTGGTGTCTACCTGAGATCAAGCTTGGGATCAGAGTGTTCTATTGGTGTTTTATAGTGATTGGTGTCTACCTGAGATCAGCTGGGATCAGAGTGTTCTCTTGGTGTTTTATCGTGATTGGTGTCTACCTGAGATCAAGCTTGGGATCAGAGTGTTCTATTGGTTTTTATCGTGATTGGTGCTACCTGAGATCAGCTCGGATCAGAGTTTCTCTTGGTGTTTTATAGTGATTGGTAGTGATTGGTGTCTACCTGAGATCAAGCTCGGGATCAGAGTGTTCTATTGGTGTTTTATAGTGATTGGTGCCTACCTGAGATCAGAGTGTTCTATTGGTGTTTTATCGTGATTGGTGTCTACCTGAGATCAAACTTGGGATCAGAGTGTTCCATTGGTGTTTTTACATTGATTGGTATCTCTCTGAGATCACGCATGGGACAGAGGGAAAAACAAAATATTGACATGTCTCGGACAATTCAGGGCATTAAGTTGGTGGAACATTTTGAATGCCTCATGTACACGTGACTGAATGGCTGGAAGAGTGAAGATAAAGATTTTGTAACCAATGGAAATAAGAATTGCTGTTGAAAGACGAAGCAACATGCTGTGTCTGCAAATGAAACCTCAATGTTGTCCAGACATTGTCAATGCAGGAAGAATGCTCAAAGCATGTTATCATCACAATGCATCCGTGTACATGAGACTCAACTTTACAATGACGGGACAAAATATAAATCATTGAATCATGGCATGGCTTCTTAATTCAACAAAATAATACACATTACAACTGTACAATAAATGAAAAATTCGATTTGCGCCACATTTGGGAGAATAGATTCAATGTAAAGTGAATTGTGCAAAAGTCTAATCCCAATGTTTATCCCAACCACAATCCTCAACTTAATCCCAATTCCAACTTAAATCTCCAATCTCCAATCCCAAGTTCAAACATTAACCCAAACCATAACCCTAACCAACCACCATAATACAATCATTAATCTCAACTTATATTTTAACCACATTCCCTATCTCAATCCTATGTTAACCTTAACCCCAACCACAGTCCTCAATCCCAAATTATATTGCAACTACATTCCCTGTTTGAATCCCATTTTAACCTTAAACCCAACCAC
>CM068959.1:1579290-1591471 GCA_035128595.1 Eptatretus atami
GATTGTATATATTTACAGATTTGAGAGTGACTGTGTATATTTACAGATTTGAGAGTGATTGTATATATTTTCACATTTTAGAGTGATTGTATATATTTGCAGATTTGAGAGTGATTGTATATATTTACAGATTTGAGAGTGATTGTATCTATTTACAGATTTCAGAGTAATTGTGCATATTTTCACATTTTAGAGTAATGTATATATTTAAAGGTTTGAGTGTGTCTGTACAGCTCATATCTGCAAGGAAGCAGCTTTGGCTTGTGATATTTCTTGTCGCTGATTTTCTTTAGTCCTTCATGTGCACATCTTTCGCAAAGCTTCTTTTAGAAGATGATGAAAGAATTGATTCATTGATGCTGTGAAACACTTCTTCCACGTTCATGTGTCTAAATTGATTTGGCTGCCAAGGCCAGTCTCCCTGCCAAATGTCAAAGCAATGGAACATACCCGATTGGCAGGGTCTATAGTTTGCTGTATATTTTCACAATTGTCGTTCACGATATGTGAATCACCATCGCTTTGTCATTGTTGTACATGCCATTAAGACAATATCCAATAACCATGAGTTCACTGACTGTTTCTAATGCCAATGTTAAGCATCTTTTTCATGTCAATTAAATTGTAGTTATTTCAGCTCTTGCATCGTTTTGTTTCTTCTTGGATTTCACAGACTGTCATTTTTCCAAATAAATGGTTTTATTCTGCTTCCTTTTTTATCTTGTTTGCTTGTTCGTCTCATGAACTTAACAACAAAGTTTCTAGGAATCTGCTCACTTTTTCAATTTCCACAACATTTCAATTTCTGAGTTACTCAACATTTGTGAGCTTTGCGAACATCAGGCCATATTCGGCAAAGAGCTTAAGGCAAGAGTGAATCCCATGCAAATTAAGTTAAAACCCCAGCAGGAGAAACAGCAGCTCGAGATTATCATTGCCTGAGTTCCAGGCCGGGGATTCAAAGTCGAATCCAACTGGGATACACGAGCACTGGGAGGGGTGAAAGAGAGAAAATGTAGAGGCATGCTGGTAATTGTCTCCACTGGGAACAGCCTGACAATTGTCCACAGATGGCCTGTGGAGAGAGGGTGCAGACATCTGGGCCAATTCTTTTGTGTTGGGAGTTTTCTTCTGCCTGAGGTCATATAAGTGTTGATGAAGCCAATCGGTCACCATGACCCTTTCCAAGTGCCTGTTTTATGGTTTATTTATTCTCTCCCAGTTTTAAGTCATGGATCCCAGACTTATAAATGTACTGTATATATTGTAATTTGCATTGGTGATCTTAAAGTGATATCGTCTACGATAATTTGAGGGAGATACTACAAGATGAGCCTTGCGAGTTGCAGTGTGCAATATAGCCAGTTGGTCACAGTGGCCTTCGGAGCAGAATTAGCGATGTTGAGCCAGAGATGCGTTCAATAGTTATCCTCATTAGGATGGCTGGCCCACATCCTGCCAACTCGGATAAGGTCAGTCTTTGCCCGACAAATGATATACGCTTGGGCTGATTATGAAACGACACCAGGTAAAAATAAAGGTCAAAACCCGGCAATGTGCCTCATGCCTGTTCACGAGGGTCATTATTGAAAGCCGCCATCCAGAACTCAGTCTGTTGTTAATATAGCAAACCCTAAGAAATGGAAACAAACAAGGATTCTGCTGCATCAAACACAGAATGATATTCCTTGAGGCCAAACAAGCTTGTGAGGAGGACTAATGTGTTCATTTTGAACCGATGCACGATCACATCGAGCCACAGGTTTGACTTGCCATTAATTTGTCAAAACATGTGACCAATATATTTAATTTTTCATGCATCAATTAACTTTTTTATACCTTGTTCTTTGCTTTTAATATCACTTCCTCCCTTTGTGAGTACAAAGAGCATTGCTTTTCATTTGAATGTTTCATGAACAAGCAACAATGATATTATGCACAAATGGGGAATGAAAAACGATTTATGACCAATAATGTTCATGGGTAGTGATTAAAGAGTAACAACGAAAAACAACTTTTGACAATTTTAGTCTTGCTAAGTGCTTTCAATAATTCAGGAACTGCTTTTCCAATAACATTTCCCCCTCTGTTCACTACCCTTTACATATTTATCATTTTTTGAAGTCTACTTCCTTGATCCTTGGCTGCACATGTCACATATATTTCACTTGTACCTGGTAGTCAAGTTGCAATGTACTACGGTGTCCAGGGAGTGTGAAGGCAATGATGTGGCCATCGACAGAGAGATTTCCATGTCTGCCATGACGATCCAGCCCAATAGAGTGCCAATGTCCATCATCAAGAAGGGCTCCAAGCCATATCTCTTTGGGGACCATACCTCCTGCAAAACACACCAGGTCACATTGAATCTGGTGATTTCATCAATTGGAAAAAGAAGAATTAATGCTCTTAAAGCCTGCAGGCCACTTATTATATATTTCTGCCTTCAACAGAAAGACTAAGAAGGAGCAAGTCTAAAAAAGGCTTTTCTTTGTGTACAAAGTCAAGGCTTGTGGAAGAGTGAGAACAGAATAGAGCAAAAGAGAAGAGAACGAAACAAAGAACATAGTGTAAAGGGGGGAACCACAACAAAACAGCAGGCATTGGAGAACAATGGAAGGACACCGAGAGGACCGATGGGTTCGGGGAAGAATGAGAACAAGTGGAGAGGTAGGAGAATGGAGGGAGACATAGGGGGTGAACAAGCTCAAGTACATCAAGTACTCAAGTGCATCAATACAACATCAAGTACAAGAGATAAGGGGTGGAAAGAACAGTAAAGGAAAACCAGGAATGAAAGAGTAATAGAAACAGGGTAGAGGCAGATGGAAGAAAACAATAACATGGAAAGGAAGAGGTGGGTTTGACGAGGGCTAATGAGAGAAGAAAATATCACGAGTATGGACAAGGGTGACCTGAAGAGGTAGACAGCCACCTTGATTGAGGCTCTGGAAGGAAGAATGTGATTGAACAGACTGAGGAAGTTGGTTTCACAGGGGAGAGAAGGCAGGATTGAATGAGTGAAAATGAACAATGAGCCTGAATTTTGGTTGTTTTTGCAGAAGTGTGTTACTGAGAGAATGTGTGTGCCCAGGAGAAATCTTGGGGGAGGGAGCATAGCTAAGATACAGTACGTCAGAAGGAAAAAGACCAGAAAGAAGGTGTAGGAACCAAAATCAAGACCAATTACTGCACCGTAGTCCCAAGGAAGCCAGACATAACAATACACACACGCACACGCACACGCACACGCACACGCACACACACACACACACACACACACTTCTGTTATGGTATTACAGTTTATATACGTACACACACATGAAATGCATAAAAACGACAAACACAAAGATTCACCTTTAAACAGAGTTCTTTAAAAGAGGAATTAAAGTGGGAAATTAACAAAATTCAATTAAAAACTATATCAAGGAATAGAAGACAAAATGTCGATCTCTGCTCTCAGCTTTCAAAACCAGATCATGGCAAACACATGGTCGGTGGACTTTGCTTTTATATATGTATCAATGTTGAAGTGAGGGGTGGATTATATTAAGCGATAGCACAAAAGGTTAAACAAAACGATATCATGTAAATATAAAATTGCACATTTTCAGCGGATGAGACACCTCCCAAGACACCAACTGCATGGCACCGCAGGGCCCAACACAAGCGGAAACGTACGTCTGTCTAATCGATGTTCCTTTGAGAGCATGGATACTTTTACCGAAACGAACAACCAAGCAGCTTGGAGAGCGCTCGCCAAGTGGCTTAAGCACTCCAGCAAGCACTCCAACGAAACGGTTCACAAGAAACGGCTAGTTTGGCACGCGATTAGCTACACATTAAACATACACCTCCCGGAGACACCCAAAATGTCAAGCCACGAACGCTGACGTCTCCGCATGTTTATAAGCATTGCAATGTACCCAGCGAATCGTAGCTATGATGAACAGGCCTTCAGTAATATGAATGAGGAAAGTAAAAACAATAACCTTATCATTAAGAAATCGCTGTGGCCTGTTCCAAGTCAAGGTAAGGTTGAGCAGGCCAAAAAACATGGCAGCTGCAGACACTAGCGAGGTTACCCAGGAAACGCCTTAAGACCCAGAGACAAACACCCAATTTTCACTCCTGCACTTCCTTTGAGTTTTCTTAGTATGCATGCAAAGATTCAGGCTGATAGGTTTTATAGTTTTGTAGTTATGGAGGAGACACACTGACGCAAACACACACATTGCCTGTTACGAGTATCAATATACAACCTTTTTACAGCCATTTTTCCCTGCTGAGCAGGGGTTAGCTTTTTTGCGGGTTCCATGCAATCATGCTTCCCTTCTTGAGGCAATGTTTTATGGCCGTATGCCCTTCCTCACGCTAACCCTGGTCACCTCTTACGACACACAGGGATATGGTACACCTATTCTAGCCGGGGCATACACCGGGACCAGTTAACTGGTACTCATTTCATCGACCTCGGAAGGAGGAGCAGCTGAAGTCAACCCCCTGGTGTTAATTCAGTGGAAACGGCACTCACACTCAGGACCCTAAGATCCCATGCCAGCCACACGAACCACAAAGCCAACACCAGGCTTCATTACTCGTGGCAACATATATATATATACATACAGTATACATTATATATATATACATACATACAGTATATATATATATATATATATATATATATATATATATATATATTGTTGCGAATTCGCGCCCGCCGGCGTGCGAACGGCCACGTGACTCGAATCGCGGCACTCGCCCACCGGACGGACAATTCTGTCGTGACCTCTCGGACTAACGCCGGGAGCTAGTCACGGGTGGGCCTTTCGGCCTAACCCGATCGTGCCAATCGGCCACCCGCGTGGGATAGGGTTGTTCGCCAAACTCGACCTACCTAAGTACCCATGCGGATGGTAAACCGGGCGATCGCACCTCGCCGCAGGTCGACTCCGGACGCGAGCCGCTTGGGCGGCCCGTTCAGTACTATCGGGATAACCGAGCGGTGTTATCGTCGGCCTCGACGGTTCCGATTAATTATCGGGCGTATTAAGCCCACTAGAACCCTTTACGTGAAGCAGGATGGAGATTCAATTAAAGAAAAGACGAAGCGAAACGGGAAAACAGTTCAACACAAAGCACATTTATTACCCGGCCCACGGAAAGCACCATATACAGTCAAACAGTCAGAATGCACATATATCAGCAAAAACAAAAGCAACAACGACGTAGATCTACTACCGACTACGCGCACACACAGCAACACTTATACAGTTTTACTTCACAGGCGGCGCCAACACACATTTACTCAAAAGCAAAGGAAAGAAGCCACCCTCATAGACAAGGGGGCAGACGGGCCTGGAAGGCCAATATGTGCGCGGGACCTGAAGGAGCGGCCAGGTCCGCGAGACCGTGTGGGTCCTACCCGCGTCCTCGTGACGAGCCGCAAATGTGGCTGCGCGGTGGTGCCCCGACTTCGTGTTCCTTCGTGGGTTTCGTTGGCACCGCTTGGAGTGGGGTGGGAACGGGGCCCCCTTTTTGCACTATCTCAGCGCGGGGGAAAAGGGGAATTGTTGATGCCTGGGGAGGAGAATGGCTGGCTGGCTTGGGTCCCGCAACGAGCGATCCCACCGCGACTCGTCGCCGACCGCCGTCTTCCCTGCCTCGGACCCGAGCTCCTTGGCCTCTTCCTACAATTCTCCTCAGCCGACTGCAGAACCCAACTCGATGCCTTCGCCACCCGACTCGACTCCGTTCTCCAACCAAAAACTCCACTCACTCTTCCCACCAACTCGACTCACTGCCATACTTCTGCCGATGACTCTCCAACCAAAAAACTGACTCTTTTTGATTCGCCTTGCGCTCGCCGTTTTATAGGCCGGCAGGAGAAAACAGTATGCAAATTTCCGGATCAGGATCACCTCGGGGCGGAGCCACGCTCGCCAATTGGACGGAGGAACAGTGGGCGTGAACCTCCCTGATCCTAGAATTTGCATATATGGATTTCACACAGACGCGCCTGGAGGCGAGCCAAGCCGCTCCGCGCTTGCTAATTGAACGGATCAGAAGTGGGCGTGTTGCGTTCCTGATCGAATTCTCCTCGGAAGGGCCGCTATTTGCACTCGCGGCTCGGTGCGTATCGCTGAACGAGCCCAAGACAGCCCGACGCTCAGTGTTCACAGGTGGTGCGGGAATGGCCGTAGAAGGAGAGAGGTGAGGGTGGTGGAGGGTTTTTGGTGGTGCTTTGATGGTCATGGTGCCGTTTGGGAATGGCATGATGCGATGATGTGGGAGTGAGTTGTGAAGGTAAAGGTCGTGGCTGTTGGCGTGTGTTTGTTGTCTGAGGGTTGGAGCGTGGTTGCAGTTGGTGACGATGGCTGGCGTGGTGGTTAAGGTGGTTGCGGTTGAGACGTGGTTGGTTCAAAATAAAGATAGAACAGAAAACTGGCTATCTCAAAGTGTCGCAGCCCGAATGAATCACACAAATTCCCTCTATTCAACGGGTTTGGGGCTAACTACACATGTACTTAGAGATATCTCACCTACGGGCCCTTCATGGTGGTTTGCGAATTTCCACAGCCGTAACAATATATATATATATATATATATATATATATATTATATATATATAATATATATATATATATATATATATATATATATATATATATATAATCAGGGTGTCCCAAAAAAATGTACTCACTCTTGAAATGATAATAAATGCGTTGTTTATTGACTTAGAAACAAGATTAATGGTTAAATGTATAAATGGATAAATGCATGTTTACAAATGTTCAAACTGACGACCATCACGTTCCAAACACAGCCGATAACGCGGACCAATGGATTCAACAGCGTTACGAATCATTTCATTTGGAACTGCAAGACATTGTCTTTCAATTTCCTCTTTCAGCTCATCGACTGTTGCTGGTTTTGAGCCATAAACCTTATCTTTGAGATATCCCCATAAAAAGAAGTCCATTGGAGTGAGGTCTGGGGAACGCGCATGGGAATTCAACACTACCTCTTCTCCAAATCCATCTGTTCGGAAAAGTTGCTTCGAGATAGGCCCTTACATCACGGTGGTAGTGGGGAGGTGCTCCATCTTGTTGAAAGTAAATCTCTTCGTCACGAAATATCTCTTCGACACGTAGACCGACGGATTCCTGCAGCAAGTTTAAGTAAACATCCCCAGTGACAGTTTGGTCAAAAAAGAATGGCCCGAGGATGCCCAATGCTGATATCCCACACCACACAGTAACCCCTGGTGAGTTTAAATGGTGTTCCAGTCACATGCGGATTTTCAGGAGCCCAGTAGTTGCAATTGTGTCGGTTAATTGAGCCATTTAACTTGAAGCTGGCCTCATCACTCCAAACAATTTTGGATGGAAATGCTGCATCTTCTTCGCATTTGCCAGGTACCACTCACAAAATTCAGCTCTCCGGTCAGGATCGTCTTCATTTAGAGCGTGGATTAATTTTGGAATGTAACTTTTCCAATTGATTCGCTTCAAAATGCGATGGGCGCTTGATTTTGGGATTCCTGTCTCACGAGCCATTTGTCGTACAGATTTCCGTGGGGATCGGTGAGGGTTTCCAGCAATTGATTTTCCTTTGTTGGGGGGTGGTTGATGACCGTGGTCTTCCTGAACACTCCTTATGGACGTCATGCACAGTTCCATCTGTTTCAAACTTATCTCGGATGCGAGCAATGGTGTGTCGCGTTGGTGGATCTTTGTGAAAATGTCTTTTAAATTGTCTTTGCACTTCCATGATGTTTTTGTGCTTCCAGTAGCACTTTATGATAAATTTCTTTCTTCAAAACCTAGTCGTACTTCTGCCATTATTAGGGTCAATTTGATCTGAAAAGAAATGAAAAATTCAATGAGTTATGAGGAGCCAAAATGTGAGTACATTTTTTTGGCACCCTGTATATGTATATATATATATATATATATATATATATATATATATATATATTAGTATTATATAGTATATATATATATATATATATATATATATATATATTGTTACGGTTGTGGAGGTAGATGGAGGAATTTAATAGAAAAGTTAGGATTGAATAGAGTTGTTTGGTCTGTGGACGTGAGGGAGACATCTCAACAAAATTAAGTCGGGAAACTGTGAGCTTAAGTGTTACGTGTCACCACACAGGGGGTGGTGTGGTGTTAATTAGACAGAGAATAAGGATAATTCCCCCCAGTATGTGATTGCTCCCTGTGACCTATTCCTACGTTTTTGCACTTACAAGCGAGCCAGGCATGCCGAGCAGGCAGAGACCCCGCCTTCCCAGGTTTCGTGCGAGTGAGCCACACCCCGGAGGTGGAATGGTTGTTCGGTGTGACATCAGGAGAGAGAACAAAGCAAGGAGGTAGTTGGCTTGGTTGGGCGAGTGTGGTGTGAGGGAAGCATGCAGTCGAGAGAGAATGAAGCGAGGAGATGGCCTGTAAGGACGAGGCTTTACAGCTGGCTTTCCTTCAACGCATGAAGACGACGGCACGATTCTCATATTCGTGCTGAGGCAAATTGGTTCGCATACTGAGCAAGATGCTGGCCTTTGGCTCTTGGTTGGGTCGTGAGAGACGTGCCCCGACACCTCGTGTATGTCACCGAAGAGGACGGTGCTATTCTGAAAAGCAGCGGGTCGGTGAGGACGATCGACGCACGAAGAAGCTGCATGGGGTCTCTGAGCCTTGGTGTTGAATACCACACACGAATTGCCTGACATACATTTTTCCCGCTACGAGAGAGCGGCTTGGCGCCATTTTTTTGCACGCATCTACACGTGCAGGACGAAGCACCTCAATTCCAAGTTCCACAAAGACCATCTCTGTACGAAGCTCAGTGCCAGAATAAAGGAAGGATTTTCTTTTATTTTGTTACCCCTTGTCTGTATTGAAGACTGTGTGCAGAGGTTCCTTGACTTTAGGTTTAATTTATCTCACATTTATTATTACATTTTTCATTATCCCCTTGTAAATATTTATATTGTCATTAAATTCCTACGTTTATTTTAAGTTGAGGTGTCTGTGTATTTGTCGTGGGGTTCGAGTATCAACCCCCCTGTGCATCCATCTGTGCCTCCATTGCCAGTGTTATAATCTCTGAGGAAAACCGCTCGGCTATCCAGGCTGGCGGTGTCACCACAATTTGGGTCGGGGGTTTAACCTTAATCGGCCAGGCCCGCAACAAAATATATATATATGTATATATATATACTGTATATATATATATGTATACATACATACATAAATACATATATCTCGAAACATGTGGAGTGTGACGAGAACCCCCCCTCCCGATCTCCATTGGACATAGTCCGAGACCCCAAAGCGTCACCTCCAACCTGGAGGCCTCAGCCGGGCGACTCTGTCAAACAGACAAAGATTACAAGCCCAGGCTGCCGAGTATTAGCAATGCAGCCCGAGGTACATAAAAAAAAATGACTCTCATGGTGAGCAATGCCACAGATTATGTCTTACATGGTAAAACCGCATAATCCACAGAGAATAACTGTCTATCTGCCACCAGACGATTGTTCCCGCTGATGCAAACCATTGAACCAGAAGGTTCCTGATGTGATCGGTGGGTAAATCAAAATATTTGGAGTGCGACGAGCACTCTCCCGATCTCCATTGGACATAGTCCTACACCAAAGCGTTCTCACACACCCTCCACAAAGGGTTCTCGTCACACTCCACATGTTTCGATTTACCCGCTGCTCACATCACATGCCTTCTGGTTGAATAGTTTCCATTAGCGGGAACCATCGTCTGGATGGCAGATGGATGGTTGTTCCTGACAAATTATGCTCTTTGCAGATTACGGTTTTACCGTTTGAGACATAATCCACGGAGATGCTCACCATAACAGTCAGAAGGTGCATTGTATGTATGTATGTATTATGTGTGTATGTATGTATATGAAGACCACAAGGGGAAAACCAGAGATGTCAGGATAAGTCAATTTTGAAGAAACTGAAAAACAAAGTTTAAAGACTTTGGTGGACTGTTTAATAACTGTCATATAGATTTTTCCAGTAAAAGGAAGAGTGATCATTGGCCGATCAAATTAAGCATGTAGCATTTGCCAAGCTTCTGTGTGATTTAATTTAAGAGAAAAGAACGAATCAATGTTGCAAACTGACATCACTGGTTATTCCTTGTTTAATAATTGCCATGCAATTTTAACCCAGGATGTGTAGCAAATTCATGCTTATTGGTTATTAGCATACATTACATGACTTTGGTGATCACAGATTATTTTTTTTCAACATTAAACGGGCATTGTTTTTTTGTTTGATTGGTGTTCAACGCCATACTCAAGGGTATTTCGCTTATATGACGACGGATTCTCCATTTCTTACTCCGTACTACTTAATATGATGGAAAACCGGGAGGAAACCAAGGATAAACCACCCCCGCGATAGCCGAAGTCACCTCATGTGACTCCCTCATATACCTAAGCAGGTTGATTGGGCGGTGGTACATCGAAAAAGGATGGGTACTCAGACGCGCTAACCATTAAGCCACGGCGTGGGTCCCATAAAAGTCACAATAAAGGTTTGACCAGGCTTGAACCACGATATGCACCAACTAGGAGCCCATGTTATAACCAAATAGGCCATTGTAGTGCTCAGAGTTTATGCTGTGAAAGTTTTACAACCTTTAATTTTTTAGTTTCTCAACTCTGAATATTATGGTGGAACAGTTAACATGAATGAAAGGGAGATAACCAGGAGTAAAGTACTGACAACTCTGGGTTTCTACTTGTTCAGCTTTGACAACACTTGATTTTTCATTGCACGGCTAAACTTTATACCATATAAATTATGTGACACCCCTGGTTATTTGTTAAAGTAATATTGTGAGAGGAAACCTTATGTTGCCAACTATTGGCAGGTGCAATAACCCTGAAATTTATAAAAAGTGACATCTCTGTTTTTCCCCTTGTGGTCTTCATATATATATATATATATATATATATATATATATATATATATATATATATATTATATATATATATATGTATATGTATATGTATATGTTATATAGTATATGTTATGTTATATGTATATGTATATGTATGTGTATGTATATATGTATATATGTTGTTGTTCGTCTTTCGGCCGCTCCCGTTAGGGGTCGCCACAGCGGATCATCCGTTATGATCCGCATACTGATTTGGCATAGGTTTTTACGCCGGATGCCCTTCCTGACGCAACCTGGTCGCCTCTGAGGACACAGGGATAAGGATTGGGTTTCGCCATGATTCCGGGCTGCCCTACACCCTCTCATAGCATGGCCCAGCGCAGAGCTCCCATCCTCAAGCGATCCTCCAACCCAAGCCTCCGAGTATCCGGATTACAGGCGCACGCCACTACGCCGGTATATATATATATATATATATATAATATAATAAAATATGTATATATGTATATATGTATATATATATATGTATGTATATATACATATACATATACATATATGTACACCGATATGACAGAAGTAAATAGACACCATTATTTCAAATGAATTTATTTCTTGAACATTTGAAGTATATTTGATCCATTATCATACCGACACTCGTATTTTGGAGACGTGCATTTTGGGAGACATATTTGGGAGACTTGCCATTTGCAGATGTCAATGCTTTTACTCTTTCAGGCATCGAACTAACGAGTTCCGAAATTTTCTCTTGTGGGATTTCTGCCCAGATTCCTGCAAAATGTTGAGCAATTCTGCCCATGATGTTGGTTCCTGGCATTTAACCACACAGCTCGATCCAATATGGCCCAGAGGTGTTCAATGGGATTCATGTCAGGAGATTGACTTGGCCATGGAAGTCACTTGATCCCATTTCTGTCCTGCCATTCTTTGATATTTTTTGCAGTGTGGCATGGAGCTCCATCTTCCATGAACAGAGTGTTGTTTCTGACCATCTGACCAGTGAAGAAGACGGGGAGGCGTCCATCCTCAAGGATAGAACTGTGTATCGTGGAGTTGATGTTGCCAACACACTCCACAAGCTCTGACCGACCAGCGCTTCAGATTGCTCCCCACACCATCACAGAAAAACCACTGTGTTTGACAGTTGGCTGCAATTGGTTCAAAGAGAACTCTTGACTGGGAAGTCTCCAGACCCATACGCGTCCACTGTCAGA
>CM068959.1:1673815-1685264 GCA_035128595.1 Eptatretus atami
CGAAAATGACGATTTTCAAATTCTATCTCCTCAGCCATTTCTCAAGCGATCTTAAATTTGATTGTAGCATATGAATCTATGGGACAATATCTAAATTTGGTCAGGCCAGATTTTCGATATTCGCCCCTCGACGGAACTCATACAAAAAAAATACACCCGTGCGGGAGTGATGGTCATCTCTGCGAGAAACAAGCATGAGTTCCTGTTACAGGGTGTAGTGTTTTTCGGGTCAGAGGGGATTTTTGGCCAACTTTGAAGTCACGTGACGCGAAAACGAAAGCGAATATCGAAAATCCGGCCTGACCAAATCTAGATATTGTCCCATAGATTCATATGCCACAATCAAATTTAAGATAACTAAGAAATGTAGGAGGAGATAGATTTTGAAAAATCGTCATTTTGCAACTACATGAAGCAGTTTTCGCAAAATTCAAAGTCACGTGACGTGTACGTATTCGAAGATATCGGTAATCTTTCGAAATGGACATGAAAGACAAGGTCAGCTGCTATGCAATGACACCATTCCTAACTTTTACCATGCCAGTAGAGAATATATAGCCTCCTGAAGGTAGGGCAGTTTTTGCAACTTTGAAGTCACGTGACGCGAAAACGAAAGGGAAATTCGAAATCCGTCCTGACCAAATTAGATATTGTCCCATACATTCATATGCCCACATCAAATCAAGATCGCTTGAGAAATGTAGGAGGAGATAGATTTTGAAACGTCATTCGCATTTTTTTGCCAACTTTGAAGTCACGTGACACGAAAACGAAAGCGAATATCGAAAATCTGGCCTGACCAATTTAGATATTGTCCCATAGATTCAATGCTACAATCAAATTTAAGATCGCTTGAGAAATGGCTGAGGGAGATAGAATTTGAAAATCGTCATTTTCGCAACTTCAAAACCTCGTACCTTGACCTTGACCTTCGGTGACCTTGAAAGTCATACCATCGTGTACGTCTCATCAACCTCTATCAGGATCACTAAGATAACAGATCTCCTGCTTCAACTTCATTGTGAACGGACGGACGATCGAAGACATCGACAACCCATATTAATTAGGTCATGCTCGAAGAGATGACCTAACGAGCCGCTTGCACGCTCGTTCCGTGTCGCGATTCCGAGCGGTTTAATCGCCAAGAACCGTCGGTTCAGATGTCCCCTTACGGCGGCGTAACGGCTTGCTAATCTTCCCCAGCACGCGACACGCTCAGTCAATGAAAGAAGGGACGCGAACGAACTGAAACATTTTAACAATCGGGGTTTTTTATAATGCAATAGGTGGGGAATGAGGGAAGCATGTAAGGGCAGAGCTAAACCGAATAATAGAAAGGCAAATATGTACAGCAAAGCACTTATACAATTACTACTTACTATTACTGCGGCCACAAACACACACACACACGCACACCCAAAGAAACGGACCAAATGGTCTTTTAATTGGACCTCCAGCCGGAGGACAGTCGGGTTTGAAGACCAGGGTCTGTCTGGGACCTTTCCACCTCGTGTGGTCTTCAAGGTGACCCGATCCGTGGAGGAGGAGGAGGAGGAGGAGAACGACGGCCAAGCCGATCACCAAGGCCATGATGACGAACAAGAAGCGCTCCAAGACCAGAAGTACTGTGTTGTCCAGACGTCCCAGATGTACCTCTCAGGCCACAACGACCACGACAGGAGAGAGCCCACCGATCGACTGACTCCCCTTTTATTCGCTCCGTGCACGGCTCGACCCCTCCCCCTCGGCGTGCTGTCCAGCGCATCGGTGGTGGGGGCTCGACCTTTCCCCAAGTAAGCGCGCGGAGGACGCCGGGAGCGTGGATTTCTCCTCTGCAGCATGTCCGCAACCAACGGTCATTTTGTTGCTGTCGTTTGAAGATGAGGTTTTCCCAAAATAAATCACAGCCGCATTTACATTGATTTACCCATTAGACTAGGGAAGGAAGCTATCTATACAACACATACTTACCGATATAATTGAGCTATAGGAACCTGGATGTTGTGTGTGATAGTTTTCCAAATTCGCAACAATATATACAAGATGAGAGTTTTAGTAATATATAGATGATAGCCTGGTGTTGGCTGAATGGTTAGGGTGGTGGGCTTGGGATCTTAGAATCCTGAGTTCAAACCCCCCTTTGCTGTTGAATTAATACCAGGTGGGGTTGACTGCCTGTCATCCTTCTGAGTTGGCAAAATGAGTGCCAGTTGTAGTTGACCTGTCCGTTTTGCGCCCAATAGCCAAGGAGACTGCTTAGGCAGCACGAATGCTCTGCACAGAGAACGCTCTGCACATCCGATGGATGGATGGATATATATGTATATATATATGTATATACAGTATATAATATAATATCGCTTTAAGTAACTTAAGAGCTGTTTGAATGAGTATGTTTTACCTCGTCATTCGTGTCTTTTCGTCTAAATTACTGAAAGCAAAGGTTTCATTATATGAAGTCTGTTTTTTGCTGTACCTGAGAAATGCTGAAATTGTAACGACATTATCATGCAAGAGTCAAAACAATCTTTGAATTCCTCCTGAGAACGAGGCTTAGAAATTGGCTCGGGTGGCAGACTCCACAATTGGATCTACGAAACGATTCTCTCAGCACACCTGCCAAGTTCCATTGGCCGAGATACACAGCGAGTGTTGTGCTCAAACAACACTCCAGACAGGTCGGCAGGAATTCCTAAGGGGGAGGGGTGCCAATGCGCTTTAACACCGGCCAAATATATTACATGATGAAATCGAAAAATCTGCTGAACTCCTGAACAAACAGTATTATTCTTGTTCAGTGATTCCAACTATTGTGATGGTTTCACCACCAACCCCTCACCCCTCACGTGCAGTGATCACACGTGGTTCATTCCTTAGACATTCTTAACCTCTCAATCTAACCATTTGTTACTCTTCTGTTATCTTTACATTCTTATGTAATCGTTTTGAAAAGCAGAACAGACTCGTGCATGCCAAACTTGTCAGCATCAGAGTAAATAAATTCGAAATGAGAATTTAATTTATTTTAAATAATTTGTTGGTGAGTATGTCCTCTCTGTGGCTAGCAGGATGGCCAAGAGGTACGCACACTCGCCTCTAGCTGTCTCACCTGCGTTCGAATCTGCAAGCGTGGGTGTTGGCTTAATGGCAAAGAAGGGCTTAGAATCTTAGGTCTTGAGTTCGAGCCCCAATCGCACTTTTTAAATAACACCAGGTGAGTTGATTCAGTTTGTCATCCTTCTGAGGTTGGCAAAATGTGTACCACCTTACTGGAATTAATGGAGGACCAAAATACTGCATTGGAGTCATCAGGAGGAATATGAATAATGAAAGACGCAACGTGGAGTTATCAGGAGGACCCGAATAATGAAAGAGCAAACATGGCGTCATCAGGAGGAACGCAAATAAGTAAAGAGCCAATAGGGAGTCATCAGGAGGAACCCGAATAAGTAAAGAGCCGATGTCGAGTCACTGGGAGGAACCCAAATCGGTAAGAGCCGATGTGGAGTCACCAGGAGAAACCGAATGGGTAAGTACCAATGTAGAGTCACCAGGAGGAAGCCGAAAAATAAAGAGCCAATGTGGAGTCACCAGGAGGAACCGAAAGAGTAAAGAGCCAATGTGGATCACCAGGAGGAACCTGAATGGGTAAAGAGCCAATGTGGAGTCACCAGGAGTAACCCTAATAGGTAAGTAGCGATGTGGATCATCAGGAGGAACCCGAATAAGTAAAGAGCCAATGTGGAGTCACCAGGAGTAACCCAAATAGGTAAGTAGCCGATGTGGAGTCACCAGGAGGAACCCGAAAAGTAAAGAGCCAATGTGGGAGTCACCAGGAGAAACCAGAATAATGGAGCCAATGTGGGTCATCAGGAGGAACCCGAATAATGAAAGAGCATATAATGGTATCATCAGGAGGAATGCGAATAAGTAAAGAGCCAATAGGGAGTATAGGAGGAATGCGAATAAGTAAAAGCCAATGTGGAGTCACCAGAGTACCCTAATAGGTAAGTAGCCGATGTGGAGTCATCAGGAGAACCCGAATAAGTAAAGAGCCAATGTGGAGTCACCAGGAGTAACCCAAATAGGTAAGTAGCGCATGTGGAGTCACCAGGAGGAACCCGAATAAGTAAAGAGCCAATGTGGAGTCACAGGAAGAACCAGAATAATGGAGCCAATGTGGGGTCATCAGGAGGAACCGAATAATGAAAGAGCATATATGGTATCATCAGGAGGATGCGATAAGTAAAGAGCCAATAGGGAGTCATCAGAGAACCTGAATAGGTAAAGAGCCGAGGTGGAGACACCAGGAGGATCGAATAAGTAAAGAGCCGATGTGGTCACCAGGAGGAACCGGAATAATGAAAGAGCAAATATGGTATTCATCAGGAGGAACGCAAATAAGTAAAGAAGCCGATGTGGAGTCACCATGAGGAACCCGGATAAGTAGAGTCAATGCGGAGTCACCAGGAGGAAACCGAATAGGTAAAGAGCCAATGTTTTGTTCGCCCAGTAGGAACCCAACTGGAAAGACGTCAATGTGGAGTCACCAGGAGGAAACGAATAGGTAAGAGCCAATGTTTTGTCCCCGTAGGAAACCAATAGGTAAAGAGTCAATGTGGAGTCACCAGCAGGAACCGATTAAGTAAAGAGTCAATGTGGTAGTCGCCATGTGAGGACCGATAGGTCAAGAGCCAATGTTTTGTCCCAGAGGAACCCAAATAGGTAAAAAGAGTCAATGTGGAGGTCACCAGGAGGAACCCAAATTAGGTAAAGAGTCAATGTGGAGTCACCAGGAGGAACCCGAAAGTAAGAGTCATATGTGGAGTCGCCAGGAGGACACCCGATAGTAAAAGTAATGTGGAGTCACCAGGAGGAATCCAAAAAGTAAAAAGAGTCAATGTTGGAGTCACCAGGAGGAACCCGAATAAGTAAAGAGTCAATTGTGGAGTCACCAGGGGACCCGAACAATAAAGGTCATTATGGGTCAACCAGGGGACCCGAATAAGTAAAGAGTCATGTGCGGAGTTACCAGGAGGAACGAAACAAGTAAAGAGTCAATGTGGCAGTCCCAGGAGGAATCCAAATAGTAAGAATCAATGTTGGAGTCACCAGGAGGGGAAAAAAAACCCGAATTAAGTAAAAAGAGTCAATGTGGAGGTCACCAGGAGGATCCAAATAAGTAAGAGCAATGTGGAGTTGCCAGGAGGACTTTGAATAAATAAGGCCAATGTGGAGTCGCCAGGAGGAACCCGAGTATGAAGAAGCAATTATGGTATCATTCAGGAGAACGCGATAAGGTAAAGAGCAATAGGAGTTATGAAAGGACCGCGATAAGTAAAGAACCAATGGAGTCATCAGGAATACGAGGAACCTAGATAGGATTTGGGTTCAGCCACTGCTCCCCAATTCCTCAATTCATCCACGTGCAGCCATTGAGTCTTACAGAAAAATTCTCCAATAACTAACATTCTCCTTTGAGAGTAGAGATAAGAAAAGAGGAATGGAGAGTGAAGGCAATAAATAAAGAAATAGCAGATTAGATGAATAAAAAGGAAATGTGAAGAAGGAGAAGAAGTGTTGAAGGAGAAAGAACAAGAGTCGAAAGACCCATTACAGAATTCCAGAGTTACTCCCAGGCTCAAACACAGCAATAGTACAAGCTACCAGTGATCTGTTCAGTGTGAAGGCTCAGTCCACACAGCATTCCACCGTTCAGCGACCAGCCGTGCTTCCCAGCAATGGATGCACCAGCAGCACAGGGCTGATACAAATGATCATTGGCTGGCGAGCATCAATGTGTGCCGATGTCCCTCGGATGGGACATTAAACTGGGCATCCATCTGCCAACATTAGTGGTGGACATTTAAATGACGTGTCTGGGTGTTTTTCTTTAATAATTAGGCGAGTTATCGCCGGTGCCCTGAACAAGTTTCCAAATTCCTGTCCTGAGTTCTTGTGTCCCAGAGTTTGCGAATCCATCCAGGATTGATAACCGAGCCAAGAAACTTGCTTTCAGCAAAACCCGACCGCTCTGATTTGAGCTGGTACATTATGATGATGTATGATGATGATTGATGTATTTGATGATGATTGATGTATGATGATGATGATTGATGATTGATTGATGTCAATTCAGGTGAGACTCTGGTATTTTCCAGCACAACTCATGTGTTCTATAATAGCATTGAGTTACCATCAAAACAAACAAAACATCAACCCTTCAAACCTTGCTTCCTGAAATGTTCCCAGAATTAATTTTGAAGATTGTACATGTCATTCAGGATTGTGCAAGAGTTCGTGTGCTTAGCCATGAGCTGTTTTCTCCTGGAATTGAATCGGCGAGCGATATTCACTGTCCAGGTTCGTCTATGGGATGAAGGGATATGGAGTGCATAAATGCACCCGCCCTTGTACGGACATTAAGCTGTTGTCCCATCACTAGCGTATGTTGGGTAGATTTAAAGATCCCACCTTTGTTTTAAATTTTGGGACAGAGTATAGGAAGTTATCACGGCACCCTGAACGAATTACAAATTCATACCATTTTTCTGCTCGAATGCCAGGCCTGGCCAGCTGGTTCGTGAAGATTTTAACCAATCTTACATATTTATGCAGCCCAACTGGAATCAAAATGAATGGGACATGGAGGAGAAAGAGATTAGTCGATTATATGTATGTATGTATATTATATATAATATATATGTCTGTTCTGGATGCAGTGACTCGAGCTTTGTACATTTTGCATCCGCAAATGCCGGTCAAGATGAGTTGAGCATTTTCTTCGCATCAACATCAATCTATGGATCACTTTTTATTTTGGCCTCTGCCGGCACACTCGCTTTGCAGCTTGCCACAACGAGCTACGCACCGAAAACGATTATGGCCTTGGCAGCTGCTCTTGATTGTCTCTGGGGGGCATGGCACATGCCAGCCAGGCCCTCTTAGGCCGGCGACCCGAAGTTAATTAAATACATTGCATTAGTATGTAGATTGGAGGATTTCAATGTGGAGAGAGTGACAGTGAATGATTTGCCGGGAATCTGAGGACAGCTGCACTGTGTGTTATCTTTGCTTGGCCTTGGTGGGCCCTTTGGAGGTTCATCGTGAGGAAATAGAAGTCAGGGGTAGGGGGTGAAGGTTGTGGTGTGATAATCCACAAGCGAGGAAAAAATATTTCCATTGATTGTAATGAAGGTTTGCTTTATTGCATGCATTTCTCTCTCAAACCTCAAAGACGCAGAGAAACATTCGAGTGGAGAAAGACAGGCCAGATGGGTTCTGGGTCAATGAACGAGGCTTTATTTGTACTTGGATGAATTTGCTTGATTATTAATTAATGCATCCTTTGCACAAGCGAGACCTTTGTGTTAACGACCTTATTTCCTCCTACTTCCAGAGTGTGCATTTATGCTTCCCATTGAGCATTTTTTGTTGCCACTGGAAGAAAAGATATCTCACTTGAGTGAATTGGACATTGTGTTGGTTAATTATTCAAGTAAACCATTAAATAGGGAATACACCTGGCTTTTCACTGAGTCGTTTCAGATCTAAAAGCCAGTGTCATTTTGATGGCTTCGTTGGATGAATAACTCAATATGTAGGAGTTTGCCAAAATAACCAGGAATCGAAAATATCATGAGACAGATACATATGTGATGCAAAAGGTTCTTATGGGATGAAAGGAAACGGAGGATCCGACTTGTAGTCCGAGTGTCATACCATGATGTACATTTGTATTCAAAACAAGACATTGATTCAACTTTCTCCCAGTGTCTTACCATGCATGCTACATTTCTATTCACACGAGGCATTTGCATTCAACTTCAGTCCCAGTGTTTTTACCATGAGTACATTGTCTTTCACACGAGACGTTTGATTCAACTTCAGCCCAGTTCTTACCATGATGCTTACATTTGTATTCAATCAAGACATTGATTCAACTGCTGTCAAGTGTTTTTACCGCTGCATGCTTACATTTGTCTTTCACATGAGACATTGATTCAACTTCAGTCCAGTTCTTACCATGATGTACATTTGTCTTCATATCAAGACATTGATTTTCAACTTCAGTCCCAGTGTCTTACCATGATGTACATTTGTCTTCACACGAGAATTGGATTCAACTTCTGTACCAAGTGTTTTACCATGATGTTACATTTGTCTTCCACGAGGCATTGATTCAACTTCAGTCCCAGTGTCTACCATGATGTACATTTTTATTCACCGAGAATTGATTCAACTTCAGTCCCAGTGTCTTACCATGATGCTAACATTTTTATCACCCGAGACATTGATTTCACTTCAGTCCGAGTGTTTTACCATGATGTACATTTGTATTCAAACAAGACATTGATCAACTTTGTCCAAGTGGTTTTACCATGATGTACATTTGTGTTCACATGAGATATTTGATTCAACTCCCGTCTGATGTCTTACCATGATGTACATTTGTCTTCACACGAGACATTGATTCAACTTCTGTCCAAGTGTTTTACCATGATCTACCATTTGTCTCACATGAAGATATTGATTCAACTCCGTCTAGTGTCTTACCATGATGTACATTTGTCTTCAAGGAGACATTGATCTTGGCTGTCGCACTAAATACATACCCTTGCTTGCTAATGTCGGATCGAGTACATATCCACCTTGCCATTAACCCCCCCCATGATGGTTCTTTGTTGATTCAATTGGATTTATATTATAAAGGAATCAAATGGAAATGGACTGACGTCATTCGTGGAACACTTCGGAAGCCTTGAACATCGTTTTTTCGAATTAGGTTGTCCCTTTAATTCATTGATTTTGTTGAAAGACATCGGTGTGACATTTACATAACCTTCAAGTCCAGAGTACCAACAACCTGTTGGCGTTTTTAAAACTATACCTGCTTCGCCTTCATGTTGCATTAAAAACACACCTTGTTGCAACTTATGTGAATTAAACAACACCACCTGCTGCATCTTCAGGTGATTAAAAAACCACACATGTTACACCTTCGTGGGATTAAAAAAACACAACCTGGTTACACCTTTGTGTGATAAAACACAAGTGATACACCTTGAGGTTATTAAAAAACACACACCTGCGAAAACACCTTTGTGTTGATTAAAAAACACAAGTGTACACCTTGAGTTATTTAAAAACACACCTGGAACACCTTTGTGTGATAAAAACACAGTGGTACACCTTGAGGGTTATAAAAAACACACATGGACACCTTTGCGTGTGATTAAAAAAAACACAAGTGGTATACATGCGATATGATTATAAACACCCGAGGTACACCTCGGTGCAATTTTAAAAAACCACACCTGTTTCCAAATAGTTCGAGAGAAGTGTTGGTGATGAGGTTTTAAAAAAAAAATCTTTCATCAGAATCAGGCGTTTTTCATGGATCATGTAAAAAGTTTCAAAGACAAAATTCATCAAACTTTCAGGCTCTCTCTGCCAATTCAATGAAGTTTGATTCCCGAGCACATCGCCGCTGAGCGACTCGATGTTTTCTAATTGACGTATTAAAAACACATTCCCAAGTTTTCTTCATGACACTTAAACTTTTCCAGTACTTTCTGTTTCGGGAATAAAGGGTTATAAGTAATATAACAGCAATGAGATGTTACTTTCTTGGACAGGTGCAGATATTTGGTTGGTGAACAAAAAATTACTTTGATGAGACAAACAAAGAAAAAAGATCCTCACTTCGTTTTTACCAACAACAATCATACTATAATTTTCTGAGGTGTCTGTCTGTCTGTTCTTGTCTGTTTATCACACATTTTAGTCACAGTTTCAAGCATGTGTGTGTGTGTGTGTGTGTGTGTGTGTTGTGTGTGTGTGTGTGTGTGTGTGTGTGGGGTGTGTGTGGTGTAGGGTGACCAGCCAAGGACAGCACGCTAATTTGTGGTGAAAATCCGAAATCTAGATCTCGATTCTGAGAAATTTTTAAACTGATTTCTTCACATGAGAGATTGGGCTAAAAATGATATCGTGATATCTCAAAATGTGTGGGACGGATTCGGATGAAACTTGGGTGGACAGGTTGGGTGGTGTGACAGAAACTAATTGTTCTGCTGACGGTCCCAATCCGGATCTGGATCCGATAATTTTTTAAGTGATTGCCTTATTCTTTGCCATTGGGAGATGGTGATTCTTTACCAAAAAAACTATAGATAGCCATTGACATCTCAAAAATTGTGACGAGTTATGACAAAGCTTGGTGGGAAAAGTGGTTAGGTTGACAAGAACAAAGCGATTCGATTTCGCTTTATGGTTTTGATTTCAGACCCGACTCATCAGTGGGATACGAAAATGTAAACTGTTCATCCTGCGGGGTTATGCGCTCTGCCAAGCTGCCGTTTTGTTTTGCCAAAGTGTTCATCTGTTTGGAGTTGATTTTGCATTACTTTCAAAATCGAAGATTATTCAAACATATTGGTCAGTCGATTTTTGTTATTCGTCTGTCTGTCTGTCTGTCAGTTTGTTTGTCTGAAAATCGCCTACAGGTCACAATTCCAAACCGATCATCATGAAACTTTAACCAAGTTCGTAGAGGTTTGTCTCAACTGCGAAAACCTATTGATTTTGAGGTCAAAGGTCATCTTTGAGGTCAAAATTTCTAAAATCGTCAATTTTCATCTGATTGACTTGTAAATTAAACAGCAGTTGTGCATTACCTAATTAGGGAAACCAACTATTTTTGAGATCAAACGTCAAAGGTCAACTCGAGTCAAACTTCTAAAATCATCCAATTTCAATCCTGAAAAATAATCAATTTTCTCCGATTGACCCGAGCATTGATAAGATTGTCAATTTAATCCCAATGAAATGGACAATTTGATGTATCCATGGCAACCATTGGAGAGGGGGCGTGGATTTGCAAAGTATCTTGCTACTGCACAACGTCTTTTTCTTGTTTTGTCTGTTTGCCTGTCTGTCTGTGAGTAGGATATCTCAAAAGCTTACGCATGGGGTTCGAACAAACTTGCTGGACATGTTGGGGTGTGTCACAAGATGAATTGGTTCGATGTTGGGTGAAGATCTGGATTTTGGAAACTGTAACTTAAAAAAATATTGTAGTTTTTATCTGTTGATGTTTGATTTATATCTGTTTTTTTTATTTATTAGTTATCCTTGTAAACAAATATCCTTCAGTCTTTTTGGACTTATTGTTTTGTGTTTGCCATTGAAACCGAATTTATTGTTCGCTATTAAATCCTGAGGCTTTTGTTTAATTGATGGTATACGTTGAGCACCGATTGCATATGAAATTAGAAGGATAATTTGTTGTTGCTTTGCACACTCCTAAGGGTTATGCGTTTTGAGGTTTTGTAATTGAAACAATTAGGGTCGTAACCTCACTTCTGCCTGCTTGCATTGCCGTGTTATTTATGCTGGTCTCCCGTAAACTGTCCCGTTTCCAGGCACGTCCTCTTTATCTCTTCTT
>CM068959.1:1689206-1700425 GCA_035128595.1 Eptatretus atami
GGACATTCCAGGCACCCACCCGAAGGGACCACCTCAGGTTAACCCAATGAGACCGCTGTCTGGTGGAAGACACCTCAGCACCACCCTGACACACACTATCTCACTCTGACCCATGAAGTTTCCCCGTGGTTTTCCTCCTATCATCAAAGAGTGGGGGTCCCGAAGGCTTTGTCCCAATCCCATCATCCGGTGAGCTGCACAGTTGGTACTCCCACGAGTGGTTTTTCAATTGTCTTTCCGGTTTTCTTGTGTTTTTCGGAGTGAAGTGTTTCAAGGTGGCCGGAGTGCAAATTCTGCCACCAACCTCCGAAAAAAGGTAATGCAACTGCACGAGGACATCCACATTCACAGTTGGGTACTAGTTCTGGATGCTTTGGGGAATCAATTGAGTGCAGGGTCTGGGGGCTTTGGGGATCCTGAAGAGTTGTGGATTGCCTTAACGTTGATGTTGCCAGCGGATGTCTTGATACTCAACGTAGGCCGAAGAAGATATTTGTCTCTCAAGGGACACTGGATACCATTGACCGGAGTCGCAGGGCCAGGATTAATTGCAGAGCTGAGCTGTTCAGGGAGTTGAGGCATAAAACTATACATGCACTGAAGGTGGACTAGGAGGTCTATGTGAGAGGAATCAGTGAGGAGGTAGAGCATCACCTGTGGTCAAGTGATTGCCATCCTGCTTGCAAGGGAATTCATGCATTTGATTCCTCCAAGCCCGTCCCTCAGTGTACTGCAGTTAGAGCGGAGGGTGGAGGGCTCTTGATATAGGAGTTGAAATTAAGGCCTACTAGGACAGATACTTTGAGTGACTGTACGAGGCTGACCCACGAGCTGCTGAGTTGGATGCCAGAAGTGTCGCTATTCCTATTGCTGACCCTCTAATCCAGCGTTTCTCAACCTTTTTACCCTTGTGGAACCCTTGAAATAGTTTTCATGTCTCAGGGAAACCCCTGAATAAAAATTATTATTATACCATTATTAATATCTAGCTCCTTTATATTTTATCGTAGTTCACGTGGTAAATATAATATTTTTTTTTCGGATACCTGGTTTAAGGAAAAAATGACCCCCTTTTGTCAAATTTATTGGCAATAGAAAAAAAAAAACATACTGCTCGTTTATGAGACCTCAACACCGAGGTTTTAATTCACAAAAAAAAAAAAATTTTGTTATTTGAAAACGTCATTTTTGAAAGCGTTTGTCAACCCAGAGTCTGTTTGACAATTAAAAAACACACCTCATGTAACTTGATCAACAAAACTTAAACATAATAAAGCTGAAGCAATAAAGGTAAACAGAAGAACTAACCTTGAGATAGAGAGATCGCGCTAGGAAGCACAGAGAAGAAAAATGGACACCGTGCATGCGTCCCGTACTTGAGTCAGTCACTCAATGATACACGAATCCGCCGCGTACAGGACGTCCACTAACCAGTGAGGGCGGTTTTCACACTGGCGCCATATAGAACATCGTTAAATACCTTCCCTGGTTGTATATATGTAAATAATATAAGAGAGTTGAAGCCTCTTATATATACAACAAGGAGTTTTCCAACAATATGCCGTACGTGTTTAGTAAAATTACGAATATTAAATCAAACAAAAACTACTCAAAAATACATTAGCCTATTTATTACTGTTTCTCGCGGA
Organism: Eptatretus atami; assembly: GCA_035128595.1. Taxonomy (NCBI): domain Eukaryota; kingdom Metazoa; phylum Chordata; class Myxini; order Myxiniformes; family Myxinidae; genus Eptatretus; species Eptatretus atami. The sequence goes on from CM068959.1 coordinate 1,690,856, forward strand.
ACCCCTAGCGACCTCTTGCGGAACCCTAGGGTTCCGGGGAACCCCGGTTGAGAAACACTGCTCTAATCTACTGTAATCCACATTCGTTTGGGGAAACCCAGCCTGCGATGAACCGGTTGACATAGGGTAAAGCTCCTGGGATCTGTGGCATCCACGCTGAACTTCTCAATGCAGACGAGAGTTTCGGCAGGGGCTGCTTGCAGCTGATGTTGATATCTGCAAAACGTTTGATTCAGCGAAGCCCTCTGGAGGATTCTCAGTCTTTGTGGGGTGCCACCATAAGCAGTGTATCAGTAAGCAGTGTATCAGTTGGGAATGTCACCTTCCTCTCTGTGATGTGCTCTTCTTCAAAACCCTGACTTCAATTCGACCTTTCTTTCATCCCGTGTCGAAAAATTCCACCTCTTGAAAAGCTTCCTTCCTCCATTCTCTCAATTCTTCTCCTGTGACGAAGTCGCCGGTGTTATTATGTTTTCTGGTTGTCTGTCCGTCTGTACGTATGTCTGTATGTACATTCGTACATCGGTCCATGCTAATTTTCTCTGTTGTCTCTGCAACCACTTAGCCAATCGACACAAATTTTTTACCATCGATGCGACTGCTCATCGAGAATTTTTAATGATAATTATGACGTCCTAAGTCACGTCGGGTGGGAGCCATGTTGGGAAAACGGGAAAACTTTGGACCTTTGTATCTCCGAAACCGCTCTATGGAGAAAAGAACTGAAACTTGGCCGATGTGAAGTACTCCCCATGGGAAGGAAGTGATTTGTTTTTGTTGACGTCATCGGTGGCTTCGTTGAAACGTCATAATTGTATACAGAAAAGGCTTTATCCGAACCTGTATTTAATGTTCTTATCCATTGTTGTCTATCTTAAATGTCTCTTTTAACACTCGCCTGGCCACGAGTGCAAGTTTAGGTGAGAAATCCCATTGGACAGCCTGGGCTTAACGGCGGCCATGAGCCACACCTGTAAAAGGTAGACTGGTCACACTCTCTGTACGACTTGACGATTTCGCCACATTACCTTCAGGTTTGCTAGGCAAAATCTGATTAGTCACATGGTTGCCTTTCGGCATAGAGCTTTGGTGGCTCAACTGTTCCAACAAGTTGGTTGCAGAGATCAAAGACTGCAATCCGACCCGGAGCTGTGTATTCACCTGACCTCTGCAGTCATCTTATCATGACTTCGTACCAGGCAACCGGAGTGATTGGCTGCATGTGACAACATTATTTGAATGTACAAAAATGCTATTAAAGCACACTTGAACCTGCACGATGTGAGAAGGGCAGCACACTTTCCATTGCATGATTTCAGTATTATTTATTTTATTACTAGCAAATACAACCTGTCACTTAGCTGACGGGAATATGAAGGAGGAGGAGAGGAGATTGGGACCAGACTCTGTGCAGAGCATTGGTGCTGCTTAAGCAGTCTCCTTGGCTATTGGGTACAATCCTGGACGGGTCGCTCCTCGGGCGTTTTATCCGGAGAAGATATGATCCTGAATTCCGGGCGCACTTCGGCTCTAAAACGAGCCGACTTGACGGTCGTCTAGCGGTTGGTGTCTCCGCGGCCTCGACGTCCCCCCGGCCACCCCCCAGACACCTTGTATGCCTTTCTCATGTACTCCGTATGTCACTGCTCAATGTACTGTACTTCCATGGCAGATGTGCTGACAGACAATCGTCTTTCCCTAGATCGAATTGTGCAGTCTGCCACCCCCCGACCAGATTTCTTAAGCCTCCTCTATCAGCCCGAGCAATCTGCTCTGTATACGTAACTGTATGCTCTTAATGTTCCGACACTCCCCCACGCACAACTGCCGTTCCACACTGACTAGCCCGCAGAGAGACATTCTCTCTCAGAGCACACGACGCCTTACTCCCCCATTCTCCAGACTGCGGTGTGGCAGTATGAAGATTATTGTTAGAAGCATCCGCTGCTACGAAGACCAAATAATAATAGTAGAAAATCAATTCCCCCAGATTCAGCTTGACAAGAGCTAACTATCCCTTCGGAACGAGTTTTTGACTGAAACTCGCGCCAAACAAACCTCGCAGAAGCGGGTATCACATTATTCATGTGGGCTAGATGAAAAGGTTATTACTTATTTTTTTTATGAGCAAATGATCCTTATCTCTTTTCTCTATACAAGACCCGCTGGCTCCCCACCCACAGACAACGGGTATTAGAAAGAGGACAGGGAATACGTCGAGTATTAGTGTAAATAAAACAGTGCCAGCACCCTCTCATCTTGTATATTAATATGTATTATATACTAATAGTATAGTAATAGCTTATAATCATAGTTATATAATATGATACTGTTATATCCTATAATGTATATATGTTCACGAAATGCAGCAAATGGTACACGTAGCGCATAAGATTATAGGGCACTTACTCAGTCATTTGCTGCAGTGTGCAAGATATATTTCATTCAGTCGGGCAAAGCAAAAAAAAAATTATTAAAATAATCACCGATTCAGTAAAAGTACTTTTTCGGGAGATTTTACAATGAACAAAACTAGTGGTACTAAACGTTCGCTGGAGCTGTCACTTTTTTTTCTCTATTGAAATGATTTTTTCATCACCGTCTGTCATATGGGAACCAAACAGGTTCACGGGTTGCCAAGTCTAATATATATGTATATTATATAATTTAATATATATATATATAAACTTTATATATATACATAATAATTCACATCCAATGCAGGGTGTACCAAAAGTCTGGATCCATAGGCAAAAAATTATATTTTAAGTTTAATGAGAGTAATGCTCAAATGACAGCCTTGGACTTACGACACTTTTATTATACGCTGGAACTACAAGAAGGTATCAACATTTTCTGAACTAAACGTTGAAACACTTATGGCATGTGTATTGGAGGTGATCATCGGCAAACGGAGTGGCATGTGTTGATTGGATGCTTATCAGGATTGCTTTCTAATTAATTCGGCGCAAACTCTATAGGAATCCTGTCTTGGCGTACATGAAGAAGATTCAATTCGATCTTCTTATGTTAGTTCGAAGCCATCTTGGATCTGAGAAAAATTAAAAATAACTAAATTGTAATAATTAGGAAAATGCACGAATAGGGAGTCCAGACTTTTGGGACACCCTGTATAGTGTATATTATATATATATTATAATATATATTATATATATATATAGTAATAATATAATAGTTAAAGTATATTATAACTTGTAAATATATGTCATTAATATACATATAACTCAACATCCTCACCATAAACAAACAAGGTTTCAGCAAAGATAGCAGCACAAGATTTCATTGAAAGGCTGGATCTTCGTTTTGACCCAAAGGAAACCAATAATCCGCAGACTCCACGCTCCATTCAGCACCCCGAGGGCCTCAAAACATATCCAGAGTCTCCGCAAAGAGACTCGTACTCATCTGCGAAATTCAAGTCAGAGATCTTGACATTCCAAACGATGCACCACAGCTTGATTCTCTCTGACATCCTCAGAATCCAGTCCATACAAGTGTGGAAGAGTATGGGGGAAAGCACACACCCTCTGAAAAACTCCAGTAATAACCTGCAAATAGTCAGAGATGGTAATAGCGATATTCACAGCACTCTCAGTACCGAGAAGTAGAGTTAGACACTAGATTGATCAGTTTGGATGGCACCTCACAAAGTTAAGAATCCTCCAGAGGGCATCTGATTCACTGAACATTTTGCAGGGATCAACACAGGCTGCAGCGCCCCTGCCAAAACTCTCAACTGCATTCGGTGAAGACACCAGGGCAAGAATACAGTTAATGATCGTTGACCTCTTTGTGTAAAACTAGACTGCTCTGGTTGCTGCTGCTCAAGCAGATGGCAGAGACCAATATTAAGATTATCTGAGCAAAGACTTTGCCTGCAGCTAAGAAAGCAGCATCACCCTCAGTAGTTATTTAAGGTCTCACCATACCTTCCTATCCAGGAGAGAGAACAAGGCCCTCTTCCAATCAGTTGGAAATGATTGCTGTGTTCCAGGCAGGAACAACAAGAACTGCATGCAATGCATGAGTACAGAATTTTCACACAGCACTGAGAGTTCAGCAGGATGCAGAGAGGAGCTTTATATCCTTTCAATCGGTTTCACGCTGCTGGTGTTTCCACAAATGAAGGTGAACCACAGTTGATACTAACGGTCAGCATCAGGGAGAAGGTACCCTCTGAAATACACATCAACAGCTGTGATCAGCCTGATACAGCCGTTCAAAGTAAGCCCAGCAGGGCATTCCACTTTGGACTCCTCTTTCAAGAGCCCGCCACCCTCCCACTCTAAACTGCAGTACACTGAGGGAGGGCTTAAAGGAAGCAATGCATGAATTCCCCTGTAAAAGATACAGTCAAACTTTATACCACAGAACATACTGCTACACTCAAGAGTTCACTCCGCACAGCATGGCCTCCTTGCTATCCCTCAGCACATGTACAAGTTTCTATGCTGACTCCTGACACCAGCTCCACGCTACTCCCCCGCCATTCCAAGCTGGCCTGCGCACTCTGATCGAATGGTATCCAGTGTCCATTGAGAGACAAAATCTTACTCGCCGTAACTGCGAGTTAGTTCCAAAGTATCTCACGTGGCAATAGTAGGATACGTGGGTCATTCGAAGTGCATCAGACAAAATACTTCAGAATTCCCCAAAAGCACAGTCCGACCCCTTAAAGTTCCAACCAGCTTTCACAACTCCTCACGGTCTACTTCTCATCCTGAGCTGTGCAACTCAAAGCAGGCTGGGATGATACCATTCTTCCAAATGTAGATGCCTGCAACTTCACAGTTGCAACCACAAGATGTGTGCGGATGATTAAATAAACTGGAGCATTGGTTAGACCCTGCCGTTCTGATTCTCTCACGACACTCACACAAGTACGGTGGTCAATATCTTCCCACACCAACCCCGGTGGAATCAAGGTCCGCGATGAGCCTGTGGGTCGCTGAAACATGATCCAGTCTCTGAAGCCATGATTTGCAAAAGTCAAGGAATTAGGGTGCATATTCTGCTTGTCACAGTTCCAGATCCAGGGGATCCAACACAGTCTCATAACCAAAATAGACGACTATTCAGTTTCGTTGGACTATATTGAATCCCCACAAGGACTCGAAAAGTACTCGCCTGGGTACTGATCAACACAGACTCGATGTGGCAGTATAATGTCGTCCTTCACGTGGAAGATCACTCAACTTCAAGTCGGAGCATAGACAGAGACCAAGGAAACGAACACCAAGAGCGAACGCACAAGTCTTGCTACAATTATACGCGCCACTACATCCTGAGCCGGTGTTCACCGCGAACATTAATATTTGAGTCCAGCTTATTGGAACACACGGCTACGACAACGCAACTCCTTGGGCAGTGGCTAACCATCAGAGCAAGCAGCCAATATCAGTGTACCATCACCTCGCCATGTATCTCGCCACGTATAGCTCTCCGAACACACGAGAAGTGATCAGTACCGATGTTCAAACCACTTGAGCGAGAGATACAGAGAAAAGGTGATCATCCTCTCTTCGGATAAAGACATTCAGGCCCCACTCGAAGGAACTCAGGTTACACCCAATGAGACCGCTGATCATGGTGGAAGACACCTCAGCACCACCCTGAACACATATCTCACCCGCCCTTTGACCATTGAAGTTTTTTTTCCCCGTGGTTTTCCTCTATCATCAGAGTGGGGGTCCCGAAGGCTTTTCCCAATCATCATACGGTGAGCTGCACAGTTGGTATACCCACAGGTGGTTTTTCAATTGTCTTTCCAGTTTTCTTGGTGTTTTCGGAGTGAAGTGTTTCAAGGTGGCCGGAGTGCAAATCTGCCACCAACCTCACGAAAAAGGTAATGCAACTGCACGAGGACATCCACATTCACAGTATGGGTACTAGTTCTGGAAGCTTTGGGGAATCAATGAGTGCAGGGTCTGGGGGCTTTGGGATCCTGAAGAGTTGTGGATTGCCTTAACGTTGTTGTTGCAAGCGGATGTCTTGATACTCAGCGTGGCCGAAGAAAAGATATTGGTCTCTCAGGGACACTGGATACATTGACCGGAGCGCGAGGCCAGGCTTAATTGCAGAGCTGCTGTTCAGGGAGTTGAGGCATAAAATATACATGCACTGAAATGGTGGACTAGGAGGTCTAGTGAGAGGAATCATGAGGAGGTAGAGCATCACTGTGGTCAATGATGCCACCTGCTTGCAAGGGAATCATGCATTTGATTCTCCAAGCCCGTCCCTCAGTGTACTGCAAGTTAGAGCGGAGGGTGGAGGTCTTGATATAGGAGTTGAAATTAAGACGCTACTAGACGATACTTTGAGTGACTGTACGAGGCTGACCCACGAGCTGCTGAGTGGATGCCGAGTGTCGTATTCTATTGTGACCCTCTAATCCAGCGTTTCTCACATTTTATACACTTGTGGAACCCTTGAAATAGTTCATGTCTCAGGGACACTGAATAAAATTATTATATACATTATTAATATCTAGCTCTTATAATTTTTATCCGTAGTATCAGTGGTAAAATATATATATTTTTTTTCGATACTGGTTTAATGGAAAAAATGCCCCCTTTTGTCAAATTTATTGCAATAGAAAAAAAACATACTGCTCGTTTATGAGACCTCACAACCGAGGTTTTAATTCACAAAAAAAAAAAAAATTTTGTTATTTGAAAACGTCCATTTTGAAGCGTTTGTCAACCCAGAGTCGGTTTGACAATTCACACAACATCATGTACTTGACCACAAAACTTAAACAAATAAGCGAAGCAATAAGGCTAAAGCAGAAACTACACTTGAGGAAGAACTAGAAGAGACATTCCGCTAGAGGCACAGAAAGATAATGGACACCAGTGCAAGCTCGTCGTACTGAGTCAGTCACTCAATGAATACAGAGAATCGCCGCGGTACAGGACGTCCAACTAACCAGTGAAGGGCGGTTTCACACTGGCCATATAGACATACGTATAATACATTCCTATGGTTGTTATAAATTGTAATAATAAAGGAGGTTGAAGCCTCTATTATAATAACAAGGATTTCCAACAATATAGCAGTACGTTATAGTAAAATTACGAAATATTAATCAAACAAAACTACTCAAAAATACCATTAGCCTATTTATTATAGTTTTCCGGGAACCCTAGGACCTCTTGCGGAACTAGGGTCCGGGGGGACCCCGGTGAGAAACACTGCTCCTAATCTACTGCTCACATACATCGTGTTGGAAACCCCACTGCCGATGAACCGGTTGACAAAGGGAGTAAGCATCCTGGGATCTGTGGAGTCCACGCTGAACTTCTCAATGCAGACGAGAGTTTCGGCGGGGCTGCTTGCAGCTGATGTTATATCTGCAACAAAGATTTGATTCAGCAAAGCCTCTGAGTTCTCATCTTTGTGGGGATGCCCACATAAGCAGGTGTAGTCAGTACGAGTACGGGTCAGTTGGGAAACAGTATTCCTCTCTGTGATGTGCTCTTCTTCAAAACCCTGAGTTTCAATTCGACTTTTCTTTCATCCCGTGTCGAAAAATTCCACCCTCTTGAAAGCTTCCTTCCTCATATCTCTCAATTCTTCTCCTGTGACGAAGTCGCGGTGTTATTAGTTTTCTGGTTGTCTGTCCGTCTGTACGTATGTCTGTATGTACATCGTACATCGGTCCTGCTAAATTTTCTCGTTGTCTCTTGCAACCACTTAGCCAATCGACACAAATTTTTTACCATCGATGCGACTGCTCATCGAGAAATTTAATGATAATTATGACGTCCTAAGTCACTCGGGTGGGAGCCATGTTGGGAAACGGGAAACTTTGGACCTTTGTATCTCCGAAACCGCTCTATAGGAGAAAAGAACTGAAACTTGGCCGATGTGAATAGTACTCCCCATGGGAAGAGAAGTGAATTTGTTTTTTGTTGACGTCATCGGTGGCTTCGTTGAAACGTCATAATTGTATAGAAAGAGGCTTTATCCGAACCTGTATTTAATGTTCTTATCCATTGTTGTCTATCTTAAATGTCTCTTTTAACACTCTGCCTGGCCACGAGTGCAAGTTTAGGTGAGAAATCCATTGGACAGCCTGGGCTTAACGGCGGCCATGAGCCACACCTGTAAAAGGTAGACTGGTCACTTCTGTACGATTGCAGATTTCGCCACATTACTTCTAGTTTGCTAGCAAAATTGATTAGTCACATGGTTGCCTTTCGGCATAGAGGCTTTGGTGGCTCAACTGTTCCAAAGTTGGTTCAGAGATCAAAAGACTGCAATCCGACCGGAGCTGTGTATTCACCTGACCTCTGCAGTCATCTTATCATGACTTCGTACCAGGCACCGAGAGTGATTGCTGCATGTGAAACATATATTTGAATGTAAAAAATGCTATTAAAGCACATTGAACCTGCACGGATGTGAGAAGGGCGACATCCATTGCATGATTTAGTATTATTTATTTTATTTACTAGCAAATACACCTGTCATTAGCTGACGGGAATATGAGGAGGAGGAGAGGAGATTGGGACAGACTCTGTGCAGAGCATTGGTGCTGCTTAAGCAGTCTCCTTGGCTATTGGGGTCAAATCCTGGACGGTCGCACTCCAACACAGGATAACATGCATACTGGCACTCATTTTGCAACCTCGGAAAGGATGACAGGTTGAGTTAACCCACTGGTATTAATTCAACAGATAATGAAGGGAGGGGAGAAGAGGGAAAGGAGGGAGAGAAGAGTAAGTGGAAGGATAGAGGAGGGTGAGAGGAGGGAGTGAGAATGGATGAAGAAGGAGGGAGAGAGGATGGATGTGGGTGAAAGGGGTGGGGGAAAGGGAAGGGGGAGAGGGAAGAGGGGAGAGGAGGAGAGGGAGAGGGGGAGAGGGAGAGGAAGGAGGAAGAGAGGAGAGAGGAGGAGAGGGGGAGAGGGGGAGAGAGAGGGAGAGGAGGAGAGAGGAGAGGGGAGAAGGGGCAGAGGAGAGAGGAAAGAGAGGGAGAATGGATGGAAGGGAGATAGGAGAGGATGGATGTGGGATGAAGAGGGTGGGGGAAAGGGGGAGAGAGAGGGGGAGAAGGGGAAGAAAAGGGAGAGGGGAGAGGGAGAGTGGGAGAGGAGAGAGGGAGAGGGGAGGGGAGGGGAATGGGAGGGGAGATGAGACGGAAAGGAGAGAGGAGGAGGGAGGGGAGAGGGAGAAAGAGGAGGGAAGAGGAAGAGCAAGGAGGACGAGACAGGAGCAGAAGGAGACGAAGGGGGACCCCCACGGCCGCCCCCCCCCCCCGCCGCGCCACCCCGGCATCGCGTCAGCGCCGCCACACCAGCAGGGGCGCCACGCACCCGCGAGGACGAGAGGACCAGCGCCAGTACGGCACGAGAGAGAGGAGATGGCGACCGAAGAAAGAGAGGATGGTACGGAGAGACCCACCACCAACCCCCCCCGCCCGCCCCCCACCCCACTCGCGGGTGGAGAAAAAGAGAGAAGAGAGAGAGAGAGAGTAGAGAAAGAGAGAGAGCAGGATGAGGAAAGAGTATAGGGGATGGGAGGTATATCGAGAGATGAGGGAAGA
>CM068959.1:1700450-1715450 GCA_035128595.1 Eptatretus atami
TCACTCCAACACAGGATACAAGCATACTGGACTACATTTTGCAACCTTCAGAAAGGAATGACAGGTTGAGTTAACCCACCTGGTATATAAATTCAACAGATAATGAAGGGGAGGGAGAGAAGAGGAAAGGAGGGAGAGAAGAGTAAGTGGAAGGATAGAGGAGGGTGAGAGGAGGGAGTGAGAATGGATGGAAGGAGGGAGAGAGGATGGATGTGGGGTGAAGAGGGGTGGGGGAAAGGGAAGGGGGAGAGGGAGGGGAGAGGAGAGAGGGAGGGGGAAGGGGAGAGGAGAGAGAGAGGAGAGAGGAGAGGAGAGAAGGGGGAGAGAGGGGGAGAGAGAGGGAGAGGAGAGAGGGGAGAGGAGAGGGAGAGAGAGAAGCGAGGGAGAAGGTAATAAGGGAAGGGAGAATGGAGAGGATTGGATTTGTGGGATGAAGAGGGTGGGGAAAGGGGGAGAGAGGGAGAAGGGGGAGAGGGAAAGGGAGAGAGGAAGGGAAGAGTGAGAGAGGGAGAAAGGGAGAGGGGAGGGGAGGGGGGAGAGGAGAGGAGGAAGAGGGAGAGGGACAGAGGGAGGAGAGGGGAGAGAGAGGAGGAGAGGAGAGAGAGAGGAGAGAGGGAGAGGAGGAAGAGGAGGGAGAGGAGAGGGAGGAAGAGGAGAGAGAGAGTGGGAGAGAAAGGGATGGTGGTGGGAAGAAAAGAGAGGAGAGAGAGAAGAGAGAGAGAGAGAGAGAGAGAGAGATAGAGAGAGAGGAGAGAGGGGTGGGTAGGGGTCGTAAATCAGACATATCGGCAGCAGTAAACGAGAGAGGACGGGAGAGGATGAGAGAGGGCGCGTTTTTTTTTGGTTTTAGTAGACAGAATCAACGCGCAAGAGAAGAACGGAGAGCGTTAGTGATGTTGTGAGGGGGATTCTGTGCAGAATAATGTGCTCCTTCTATTTTTTTAAGATCATTCTTCTTTTTTATTTTTTTTTTTCTTTTTTTTATTTTTTTTTATTCCCATATAACACTGAGGGTGGCAACACACACATGATGATCACCCCCACAAAATCTGCTTTGTTGAAAAACACCGGGATGAACAAAATATACTATAACTGGGGTCGTCCTCTCTCTCCTCCTCCACCATCCCTCGTTTCTCTCTACCCCTCATCTCCTCTTCTCATCTCCACTCCACACATCATTCCACTTCCCCCTCTCATCCCCATTTCTACTCTCCGTCATACACCTAACCTTTTCTATTCTACACTCTCGGCTCACTTATCCTACAATCTCTACTCTCCCCCTCTCCACTGCACCCTTGAAGGTTAACACAGAGTGTGCACTCATACAAGACAAATAATTACTGCTAACATATCATCATAATAAAGAAGAACTGTTCTGATCAGATTATGTTAGAGGGCTCTCTCTCCAGTCCTGGTGATGTGTCCCCAAAACCAACACTGAGCAACTATTCAGTATCGCCTCATCTGACACATAGTCGGTTTCAAATTAACTGATACTTTTCAGTGAGTCTGGACGCTCTAAATATGGTCGAGCAACAGTGATATGCAAACTTTTAATTCGATATTTTTGGCCTCTTTTTCCTTTACACATGCTCCGAATCAGGGTCCTTGCTTTAACTGTAACTTGTATCGCTAAAAATCTAACAACGTCAGCAGGACAATCTCAATTATAATTTAAGACCATCAAACATCCTTTAATTTTCACTATTCATTCTGATCAATACAATATCAACACTTAGAGTTAGGAGCCTGCAGTAGTGTGAATAATGTATTATGGAAGCTTTAAATGATGTTTATATTGGAGCAGGAATAACACAAGTCTGAGTTCAGTGCACAGGGTGCTGCATGACATGGCCTTGCAAACTCGGGGGTACACAGCACATTTCAGTCGTTTGGAACGATGTACGACATTTGCTCTCCGCTGTAGCAACGTGATGGTAAAAACCGTTGGAAACATACCGCATTGACACATCATGCGCAGCTTGTAACCAAGCGATATGATATGGCTATCATTCATAATTCCGAATTACCATGACCTACCTGGCTCACTCGGGTGATTGCGAATACCATCTGTTAAAGAGCACGACGATAAGCTCGCCCCATGCAGATTGGATCAGTGTCTGATATTGGTGGCGATCACAATTTCAAAAATAGTTTTGGGCACGGCATGATTAAGAAAGCCGCAGCTATGGCAATCATTTTGTTGCATCCAATTCGAAATGAATATGGAACGTAATATGCTCGAGTACATGGATCAGAAATCCAACCTGGTGCATGTTGAGGCATAATATGACTAAAAACGACGCATGACTCGGTCACAATCCTTGCGCGACTCCATTAAGCGGCCAGCAGTGCCACTTTGCCTGCGTTTGTTTAATGGTCATTTCACGAAAGAAACGGGATCTGTTAAGTCTCCAAGCTCTTTTGATCAAATGTGATATTTTGAGTATTGAAGCAGGGTATAGTTTTGAAGGCAATATACATGTCGAAAACCAGATTTCGTCGAAGAAGTTAGCGGATGAGCGCTTAATGCGGCACACCGATTTTGTCGTTTGTTACTCAACACAAAGCAAGGAAGTGCTGCTTTTGTGACCTAACACAAGCTGGCTGCAACTTTCAGCCATTATGTAATTTTGAGAAAAGCGTGGTCTGATTGATAAGCAGTTTTCAGGAGATAAATTCAGGTGCTGTGTCCTTTTAACGATCTGATATGAAATGTCATCTTTAAAGAAAGTAAGGCAAGAAAGTTATGCGCATTGGTTATTACGATCATAGCTTTTTGTAATAAAGTGTAGAAATAGTCGTCGGAGCAATCATCTACCTGCGCCTGCTTAAAATGGTACTACAGAAACCCTTCATTTAATAGCAAGTTAACGACATCCTTTACACGGTGGCAACTCACAGACAGATTTTCTCTGGAATCTACTTTTTCTTAATTCTTTCTTCAATATTGGCTTTATGCATAGATTGGGCAACTTTATGTGCATTTCTTGAATAATTTTGGCAAGGAAACGTGGCGGAAGGTGTGCTTCAAAAAACCTTGTAAATGAGATCGCGAACTGCACATTCACGATTAAATCTCCGTCACGCGGTTGATGCTGTGATATATTAGTCTCATGTGTCATTCAGAGATATCACGAGAACAAGGAACTTCAATTTTAGGAGGAATCCATTAGTTCCAATCAAGTTGAGTGCAAATAATGTAGGTTAAGGCTGCTCTGAGGCCATGTGGACCCTCTGATTCTTTACTGTTGACCGATCAATTGGTTACTCACCTTCTTTACCATGAACGTGAAAGGCATTGCAGTTTTTTTGCAATTAATCCTGCTGATAACCAGGGATTATCCAATGTGATTGACAGCTACGCCAACGGTGAAAATAATGCCACAACAAGGTTGTTTTAGAGTCAATATCCTTTCAGTCGTCGAATGCCCCCCAGCCCCCGAGCCATTCCCGGTGTCAAGGAATTACCTGGGTGGTTTGGCATCATCCACCAGGGGTGATAGTTAACAGTTGGAATTTCGAATTTGGCCAGGGTGCTAGCACCAAGACCTTACTCTTTCCAAAGATACGCGGGGGTGTGAAGTGCAAGGAAAATGGCACCAGCAAATGCTGGCAGACGGGACCGGCTTGAACGTTTCTCTTGTAATGGTGTTCCATGATAGCAGTGCTTGCCTACAAAACGCCGCGGTGAGTGCTTTATAGTGAGTCAGGATCGCAATCCAGCGTAAGATTTTGCCTTGGATTTCTGCATGGTCCACCACAAACGTAAGGGCCAATATTCGAACCGGGGATATATTTAAACCCCACATCAAAGTGATACCACAAAGCATTCCGCGAAGATGCTTGCTTCGTGCATAAGCATCTCAAGAAAGGCATGCAACTTGGTAATCATTGTCAAGCACACTTTCACATTTTCAATATATGGACCTCTCTGACGCACGTGATAACATTTATTTAATTATGGATACCAAAAGCATGATGTCTTTGCGTCACTAAAGATGCATCATGTATAACCACAAATGGGAGACATATTTATAGAAATTTCATACTTTTTATTTATTTACTTATTTAAACCATTTAGATTACGGTTCTTGGTCCACTTGGTCACTTGTTTCCATAATGAGCGCTTAATTGACGTTTATTCATTCACACAAAGTCCATGTTAACCGCACACGCCTAACCTTGACCTCTCCAGGTCTCTCTGGGCCACATTTTTAACAATAATAAAAACCATGGTGTGTAGCTTTCAATGCCACAGTGACCTTCAATATTCTCGGTCCGCTTCTGATGTCACTTTAAAATTCCACAACAAATTGGGTCCATAATAACATCGCTTTCCAGTCGGGAGTGTGTTTTACCTCCTGTTATTCGCAGGACCAGACTGAGCATCATAACATGCTGTTAGTGTTCCATGCATCAAATGCTCACGTTCTTTGGAAGTGATTAATTGAAGGAATAATTCCATCAACAATCCTTGCGACATCACTCAAATTTTTTATTTGAGCAGAAATTGTCTTTTTCAATGTGAAACACGAACGCTTTTACAAAATGAAAGGACTTCCTTTTCTCCAATCGTTTTGAGATTTCCTTGTAAATATGCATATATGGTTTATGAGGGGTGGTGTTCTGGGTGATGTTTTGTGTGCGATGTAATGCATTGTGGCAAAATGTTCAAATGGGTGTTGCAGCACAAGAAGGATGGTCTAAATGCGTTGTACCCTTCACCAACCGAAGGTGAGAGGGTTATGTATCACACCCTTCTGTCTGTTTGTCTGTGTTCCGTGTAGAGTATCTCAAAAAGTTGTTGTGGACGGATCTGGATGAAATTTTGTAGACGGTTTGGTGTGTGACAACAACGAACTGAATTAGATTTGTGAAGATCCGGAATCCGGATCCGACTGATAATTTTTTAAATGTTTTTTTCACCTTTGGATATGGGCTAAAGATGATATATAGCCACTGATATCTACAATAAAAAAAGTTGTGAAACGGATCCCGGATGAAACTTGGAGGACAGGTTGGGGTGTAATGAACCATGACGACGATTAATTCGATTTTGGAGTGACAGATCCGAATCCAGATCTGGTATAACGAAGATATTTAATTTTTTAAAAGTGATTCTTCACATTGAGAGATCGTGGCAAAACGATGTGTAACTGTATAGCATGATATTTCAAAATGTATATTGGGCCAGATATGTTCTCGTGGATCAGGCATATTACGTGGACGGAGAGTACGCGCTCTACGAGTGCCCTTCTAGTTGACACTTTAATTCATCACTTGGCTTAATTGTTGCTCTCAAGAGGGTCATTGAGTTTGAATTATTTTACTGTAGCACTTACTTGGTTTACTGAGCTGTTTCCTGAAGGATTTCAATTAAATCGTTTATTGTATGCTATCATGGTTTTAACTGTAGTTACTGAGGGATGTCCTAGTTACCGAACATCGTTAATGTGGCACTTTACGACGTTGTTTACTGTTGTTACAATTGAGGATGTCGAGTCAGTCATCTTATGTTCACTAATTTAATTTTACTGTTTAGTTATCGATGAACAATCTCCACATACAATTGTCCTTATTGTACACCAACGTTGTTTATTGTTGGTTACTGAGATGAACGTCAAGTTACAATAGTCCTATTAGGTGTTCTGTAGATGTCTTTATTTTGTCTAACGCTACTCACTTTGGTTTACTGTTGGTTCTGCGGAGGGCCCTCGGTTTACAATCAATCCTTGTTGTACACTTAATTGTTGTAAATGGACAATATGGAAAAAGCCTCAATTGTTGGAGTAGCTTGTACCTCAAGCTGGAAGACTTGATGACTTTACCCTCAAGGTAGAGATCCCTTGTAAATTATAATGTTAGCAAAACAGGTTTCAGGATTACACTTGAGAACAATCCACTTATCCTGGGTGAACTGCTCACACTTGTCCCCTTCGGAGTAGCATCTTGTAAAGCAACTTTTGCTCATCCAGTGCATCGTAAGTTCCTACGCAGCAGACAATGGCTCCTGGCATCTCCATTTGTGCAAAATCTTTCCTTGGCACATATCTGAACTTTTACTACTTACAAAGCCTTTATTCTCAAGCTTGATGGAGTTATTCTCTCCTTTTTGGGCTGAACACCGCTGCCCACATCACCCTTATGCTCAGCTTGACATCACGGAAACCAATGCCTTCAAAATCATTAGATCTCCCGGTCAATGAAGCTGAGTCCTCTGAGCCTATTATTTTCACATCGCAGCAGTCAATCATCTGTCTAATACCATCTCCTTTCTGGTCTTCGCACACTCGCTCTATGTGCTTCCCCCCCCCCCCCCCCCATAGTTTCTGGAGGGTGCACCGGTCTGCCAGGAACACACTTCTGGTGAAATCCAAGAATCCAGGCCTCAATGCTCACTCCACTCGTTCGTTCCTGCTTCCACTCACCTGTTCGACACCACTTTCCTCAGTCTGTTCATCTCATTTCTCCCAAGGGCTTCAGGCAGCTGTTTCGCCACCATCTTAGCGTCATCCCTCCATACCATAACCATAGAATCTTTTTCTACACTCATTAACCCTCCACAGGCCCACCCTCTTTGCTGGTTTCCAGGTTATCAGGCTTCTCCCTGCTCAATCACCCTCCCTCTTTTTTTTTTTGTGTTTTTTTTGTTAAATATCTTGCGTTTCCACAAACCGGTTTCCCTTCCATTTCTGTGATTGAAGTTTGTGCTGTACCATAGCATCATTTACCACCTGTGTCCTAGCTTCCCCTCCCTTGTTCTCGTTCTCCCTCCTGTCCTTTCCTTCCTCAAATTCCCTCCATCTTGTAATCTTCCCGCTGTCGTATGTTTCCCTACTCCCAATCCTCCTGATTTTCACTTCTTTTTTTTTTTGATTCTATCAGTTCTGGTCCATTCCTATTCTAGCTCCTCTATGAGCCTCACTCTGTGTACAAAAAAAAAAAATTCATCACTCCACCTGGTCCGCATCATGATCACTCCAATCGTAGCAGCATGATCATATGAATATCAAAGAGATAAGCTTCTGGTACGGCATGTACCAATCCCCGGTAGAAAAGTACGAACGCTTTCTTGGTCGCAGCCACGATCGTCCTGATAACAGCACAGCTCCTGGTAGTAAGAGTGCCTCCCGGTCGCAAGCAACGATCGCTCCTGGTCAGCAGTGAGGAGTGCTCCGGTGGCAGCATGATCCGCTTCTGGTAGTCAACATGAATTCCTGGAAAGCAGTGTGGAAGGCCTCGATTCGTAAATGCTTGCACAACTTGATCATTGATACTCATGGCATTGGCTCTACCACAGTTTTTAGCTCGTAGCAATGCGATGTCACAGTGATGGGCACAATAAGGAGCAGCAGAGCAGAATGATGTAACCAGATTATGGCAGTATTTAGCACTTCCATCATGGCCATTCTTAAGGATTATTGACGTGCGAAAGAGCCTGATGTTAAGTGACACACAACTTATTCACTAATGATACCACATGACTTTAAACCTCAAGTTATTTCAAGCTTACTCATATTAAAGATTAATTTAGCCATTGGAAATTATAATAATTTTAACTAATGTTTTTGATAAAAATGGCCCTGGAACTACAATGCTATAGATATATTTTTTATATATAGTGGGAAATTAGTTTCTTCCGATCTCGATGGTGTTTCAAGAACTGGGACACGAAACATGCACTTACCTTTGACTAGTCATGTTTGGGGTCGAGAACACTCACTGCCGACTCTAAAACGTTTGAATAGGTACTTCACAGATAGGTTATTAGAGAGCATAAACAGCGTTTCTTCTTTGTTTGTAATGCCAGCACAAACCTGTGGGGTAGCATCAATTGGTGAGCCGCTGATAGCAATTCCCCTCTGCTGGTTAGGGCAGGAATTTGGAACTTGTTCATGGTGCCAGCAATAGCGCACGAATCAGCGCGACTGCCCTTTCAAACGACACACCGATAGCTAGCATAGCCAAGCGAGTAAGCACCAGCATAGCCCAAGCTAAGCTCCTGCAGCCGGACCATCGAGACGAAGCGAGCCTGCTAAGAAGCCGCAGCTGCCACATCGCCTACTCTTCCCCGGAAGACAACGCGGAACCTTTAATGTCACCACGAAAAGCTGGCAGGAATGTCAGCCTGTTTAAATTCACCATCCAGGGATGGCACAACATTTATGAATCACCACACTGCCTGTTGAAACACAGGGATGACAGTTTATGTGGTCGGATTCAAACCAGGCAAGACAGCTTAGCCGCGAGTGTGTGTACCTTTAGGCTAGGTCACATTTGGCCACGGCGGCCGTGGGGTCTCCGAATTCTGTGGCCACTAGCATTATCGGCGCGCAGATTTCCAGAACGGTCCACACATGTAGCAATCAACATATGTTTTTATTTTTCGGGTAGACGCACGGCGTATTCAGAAATCGTGGAGTACCGAAAACGTGGGGTGCCGTACGGTCTTTGATTTGATGTCGCTCGGTGACTTAGGCGTCGCTTGAGCGGAGCGGCCATAGAATTTCAAGGCAGACGCAAAGGCAGACCGCCAGAGGGAGGACCCTAGGCGAACGTGCGGAACCCAGACGGACGTAACAGAGTGGGTATATAACCAAATTCTTTTTTTTACTGAAATGAAAAATATAACAGATAATATAACTGAATATACTATAAACTATAATATACCGTAGGGTGCCCCCAATCCGAACGCGCCCCATTGTCATTGGAACAAATTGGAATCCGAACAATTTTTTCGAGAAAATTTTGCCCTAAAAACCTAATACATTTTATAACCGAACAACACTATTTTTGTTTTGTTTAATCGTTGCTATAGTTGATTCCGTGTCTCTCCACACCTGTTCTGAGCCGCATCTTCGTCTTTGTCTTGTTTCATTCAGTTCGCGGTGGAAAGTCCTCGTGAAAGCATCTCTCGTTGTGTCGATCGATACTTTAGGCATCAGTCACATTTTACTCTAGCGGCGAGGATACGGCAGGCCGTACGCCCTCAGAATTGACAGAAACGTGCGTGGCCGCAAGAGAAATTGAAGGTGGCCTCAGGGTGGCCCTACGTCCGTATGGCTATATTTTAACAGAACCGTAGGGGCGGCCGTGGAATTATATAAACGCGGAAGTTATAACTTTTCTTCATTTCACGTTCGCCGTAGAAATTACGACAAGCCGAAAAAAAAAAAATTAACCCATTCGTTACCGCGTCCGTCCCTGGCCCGCACGTTCGGCTAGGCCCCCTGGGGTCCCCCTACACGGCGCCTTGCGGGCACGCTTGCGTCGCCTTCAAAATATATAGGCCGCGCAGGACGCACTAAAGGTCAAACCGGGCAAAATCAATTTCAAAGACGTACTGGCAACCCCACGTTTCGGTCTCACCACACAATTATAAATACCCCGTGGCGGCTCACCGAAAAATAAAAACATATGTGACTGCTACATTGTGTGACCGTGGAAATACTGCGGCGCTTTATAATTGGTAGTGCGTACATTTGTAGACCTCCGGCCGCAAGAACCAATGTGACTTAGGCCTTTACCTCGTGTTTCACTTCATGTTGTGATGTTTGTGTTTTTTTTAATCATCTTGTTTTAATTAATAACAAAAAAGCCAATCCGATCACGTGGTGTGACGGACTGTCGGGCAAGGATTGAATTTTCACAAGCAAAACCGGGTTGTAATTTGGAGAATATCCATGATTACAGTCAAGCCCGACATGCTTTGATGAACGTGATTGTGGTTCTGCGGGTATCATGGCTTGAATGAGCTTGCCCTGGGGACGCGCTCTCGCAGAGTGCGCGAGCGATTGTTATAATATTATTTCCCGGAACGCCACGGCCGGAGCTCGAGCCTGTGTGGACCTTTGGATGTGTGATTGTACCAGTTTAACATACAATACACCGCCACCCAGTGAAGTCATTTACATACATCTTATTTTTAACTTAAACAATGGGTAATTTCAAGTTTAAAGTCGTTTGAAAGATGGGTTTTTCTTGGAGGTCGAACGAACGGATTATTCACTCCTTATTTCTATTGGGAAAATTTTATTGGGCATCCGTTAACTTTTTGCAATCCGAACAGCCCCCTGGAACGAATTAAATTTGGGAATTCTGGGGGCACCACTGTATAGGAACACCTTGATACTCCGATCTCTAGCGGTAGCGCGCACGGTGGGCGCACGGTCGAACGCAAGACTGCCACGGAGGCGTAACATAGGTGCACTGGCGGGCGTAGGGGAACCGTGCGTCGACCCTGCGTTGCCGCAGGTAGTCAACGACGCGCAAGGCCACCGTACGGCGACCGTTAGAAATAGATGGGGCCGCCGTAACATTTTTTTGGGGGTTGGGAAAATTCATTTTTCATTGAGAAGAGCTTACGGCAGCCACACGGAAAACGGCAAGCCACCGCACGCCTATGTACGGTCGACGTATGGAACACATCCTACGTCATATGCTTGGCTTGTCGAATTGTACGGCGAACGTAGGAAAATGAAAAAAAAGTTATACTCCGCGCTATAATCAGCGGCGCCCTACTCGTCCAAGAAACCAAAACAAAACAAAAAAAATACAATATAAAACCACAAGACGGCCTGTAAATATAAGCCAAACAGGGTAGCACTTCCCTGAGGCCAACCTCAGTTTTCTCTGCGGAGCCGCACGTTTCTTGTCAATTTCAGAGGGCGTACGGCCGCCGTTCCCTCCGCCGTATAAGCAAATGTGACCTAGGCTTAGGCATCAACACAATCCAGTCCCTACAAGTGTGGCCTCGCCTAATGGGAGGACGGTTAGATGTCCCTGTCTGCAGCATTGGTGAGCATTGCAAAGATTGCAAACGTTGTCCTTTACCTGAAGAGAGGTGAGTTGTTTGCCAGCACCCTGAACTAAGTACATCAATCCTTAGCCCTATCACCGTTGAAATCGAATGTCAGGCCTGTCCACCCTGTTTCATAAAAGACTTGTTGTGGAGAGAACGAAGAAGGTGGGAATAATTGGCGACCCAGTTAAAGCAGTATTAGCATTCTTGACCGTCTTGCGATAAGACGGAGGTTATGTTTCAACTCTGTCCACTGTTTGTATACTTTTGGGGAAAGGTAATGTTGGTCTGTAGCATTTGTTTATTTGGCCGAAAAAATTTGATACTTTTCTTTTTATTTTGCCAGCTATGTTTGGTCTTGCGTTTGTCTGTCTGTTTTGTTTTCCTATTTGTTTTGTCTGTTGATTGTTATTTGTTTGTCTAATTTGTTCTGTCTATTGATTTGTCTGTTTGACTTGTCTGTTTGTCTGTCTGTTTGTTTTGTCTATTTGATTGTCTGTTTGATTGTCTGTTTGTTTGTCTGTCTGTTGTCACAACGATTTTTTGGCCACAGTTTTCAAAAGCAATCGTTTCTGAATTTTACTTTTAACCATCTGTAGGTGATTGGACAAGAATGACAAGCAAATTTTGGTGAAGATCCGAATCCAGATCGGAATCTGAGAATTTTTTTAAAGTGATTCTTACCCTTTGAGAGATGGGGCCAAAAACGATCATTAGCACATACCTCAAAAGGTTATTGATTGATTCACACGAAACTCAGTGGACAGTTGGGAGTGCCACGAGAAAGAAGTGATTTCAATTTTGGTGAAGATCCGACTCGAGATATGGATCACATAATTGTTTAATTTTATTTAATTGATATCTTCATCATTGAGAGATCGGGCGAAAATGATATTGCCATGATGCCTCAAAAATGAGACTAGATTCGGATGGAAACTTGGTGATAGTTTGGTGTGTGACAACGAACGAAATTCATTACGATTTTGGTGAGATCTAAATCCGGATCCGGATATCTGATAATTTTTTAAGTGATTCCTTCCGATTGAGAGACGGTGCTAAACTGATATCTCACGCATTGTCCTCAAACGTTGTGGACCGGATTCGGGACGAAACTTGTGGAGCACTTGAGTGTGTGACAAGGAAGAAGGGATTCATTTTGGTGAAGATCCGAATCCAGAATCTTCTTCTTGGATCGGAATTATTTATTTTTTAACTGATCTTCACCAACAATATATATACATAGATAAGATACTATACATGACCAGTCAAAAGTTTTAGAACACCCCCATTTTTTTCCAGTTTTTACTGAAATTTAAGCATTTAATGTTTCAATATACTCTGAAATTAAAGCATAGACCAAATAACATTGCAGAATTAAAATAAATCATGGAATCATTTTGGTGAAGCAAAATTTAATCTAAATTTTTGACCTGCATCAAAGTAGCCACCTTTTGCAGATATAAACAGCCGAACAATACTCGTGGCATTTTTCTTTTACAATGAAATCAAAATATTGTTCGGAAAGATTTTCCAACACTGTTGTTTTGGAAGTTCCCACAAATGTGTTGCCACTTGTTGGTTGACTTTAGGCTTTCACTCTTCTGTCAATCTCACCTCCAAAGCAGCTCAATGAAGGTTTAAGTCTGGAGATTGTGCTGGCCATATCCATGATTTGAAAGCCTAAACCGTCTGTTTCTTTTCTTCCTCAGTAGTCTCGACATAGCCTGGAGGTATGTTTGGGGAAGTTATCTTGCTGTAGGATAGAACCCCTGACAACTAGTCGTAGACCCAGAGAGGTATTGCATGGCGCTGAAAAATGCTGTGTAGACCCCTTTTGGGTTCAGGGTGCCAGTCACTCTGTGCAAGTCCCGACTCTGGATCCAGCAAAAGAGCCCCAGATCATCACGATTCTCACTCCATGTTTGACATTTATAGTTGGTGTCACACAATGAGAGACGGCAATCCTTTCGCCTACTCGACGGCCGTACAAAACCCTGCGTAATGAACGCGAAGATTATCAAATTTTGATTATTATCGGTCCATAAGATTCTTCCAGTTTTCAGTAGTCCATCTGCACGTACTTATGGTTAGGCAAAGCCTCTTTTTCTTATTTTGCATCTTAGCAATGGCTTTCTAACTGCACTCGACCTGTCAAACTACAGCTTGAAGTCTTCCTCTTCACAGTTGAAACTGAGACTCCTTATTCCGACGCAGTGTTAAGCTGTTGCTTGAAGTTGCTGTCCTGTGAGCCCGCCTATCATGCAAGCGGTTGACTCTCAAAACTTTGTCTCTGATTGCTGTTGTGGCTTTGGGTCTGCAGCCCCCTCTTCCTGTCAGTTCCTCCAGTTTTCCAAGTGCCTTTTGAATGGTGTAGGAAACTGTACTCACTGGCTTTCTTTGCACCTTGCACCACCTTGTTCTTTGCAATTTCTCCAAAGGAAAGACCTACACTTTTCAGGGTTAAAATGATCTGTCTGTTTCCTTTGTTAATTGTTCTTTTCTCACCATTATGATAGCAATATATACCACTTCTGCAGTGATAATTGTCCATAATTGCTTCCAAAGAGGGTGAGCAAATAACTGTCTGTTCCCTCACTGTTTTATACAGACAGAGAGGGTTGTAACATAATCAACAAAGTTGGGAACACCTGTCGGAAATTGATTGCATCATCTGTCAAGGCTTACTTACTTCCATTGGCTGGGCAGAACAGCTGCAGTTGCTGAACCCATTACTTGTTCCGCCTGATAAAAGGGTCTTTTTTTAACAACTCTAAAATTTACATTAATTTTTTCAGGTTGTTGACAACGCCAAACTTTTATTTTTAACCTCTGGCAGTTTACCCGCTCTCACTTGTAAAAACATTTTCAAGGGTTTATTCACTGATCGATTGAACTTTGCTTAAATTTCAGATAAAAACTGGAAAAATGGGGGTGTTCTAAAACCTTCGACCAGTTCGTGTATATACATCTAAAAATAACAGAGAGAGAGAGAGAGAGGTGGGTAGGGGTATAGGAGATATCGGAGAGTGAGGGGAGAGAGAGGGGAGGAGAGGGAGGGGGATTCTGGCAGATGTGGCCCTCAGTTTAACATCCATCTGAGGGATGGCACAAACAATGATGAATCACCCTGCTTGTGAAACACCGGGATGACAGTTTATAACTGGGTCGTCCCTCTCTCCTCCTCTCTCCCCCAATCCCCTCTTTCTCCCCTCTCTCTCTCTCTCATCCCTCTCCCACACTCATCCCTCTCCCCCTCTCATCCCCTTCCTCTCTCATCCCTCTCCCTCTCTCCTTATCTCATCTCTCTCTCCCCCTCCCACCCTTTGAAGGTAAGGAGGTGCAACTCATACAAGACAAATAATTACGCTACTTCTCATCATAAAAAGAACAGCTGTTCTGATGCATTATTGTTAGAGGGTCTGCTCCCAGTCTGGGATGTCGGCCCAATCATACCAAAGACTTTAAAAAGGTACGTGGTGCTTCCTTGTTTGACATTTAGCATTTAAAAGGTAGTACGGACAAATCCCACAGGTTAGCGTCCATGGAGAGGAGGAAATTCCCATCTGCGGTGAGCAAGCGGTGCCATTGTTGTGACATCGCTGGTACCCAGAGTACTCCAAAAAGTAACGTCACTTCCCCCAAACTCAGTGGCTGTGTTTGTCTCATCTCACCATCCTGTGTTGTGTCATGTATGTTTGTCTGTATGTCCGTGTCTATGTGTGGTAGTTCGACTGCGAGCCGAAGATCATGTAAAAATAATAAATCATCCGAGGTTGAGAGAAGTGAGGTCGAGGACGTTTATTTGTAGTATGTGAAACACCCTACAACCCATTCCTGCAGAAAACAGACTCGTAGGAACGCTGGCCACATTTTACATCCAATCATCATGGCACTTTGTTGACACATTCTCCATGGGTCGGCACTCCTATGTTGAAAATTTTTGTGTCAATCGATCAAGTGGTTGCGGAGAAAATGAATTAAAAAGCGAATACCGGTGAAAAAGTGAGGGCGGAAGAAAAATAAAGTGAAGGGACCGACATTCAACAACATTGTCAAGGATGGTTGTGGATACCTATAATAATTAAAATAAAATCGTTATAATAATTTTAAAAAGATCACCATCATGTTCTCACTCTGTGCTCAACTGTTTGCTTCTCTTTGATCTCAACTGCTTTCAACAAAATCACAATTTCTCC
>CM068959.1:1717950-1720601 GCA_035128595.1 Eptatretus atami
TAAGGTGGGGGGGGTGGGCGTGGGGGGTGAGGGAAGAGAGGAGGGAGGAGAAAGGAGAGGAGGAGGTAGGGAGGAGGGGAGAGAGAGGAAGCAGGGAGAAGACAAAGGAGGCAAGGAGGAAGACAAAGGTGGCAGGAGGAGAGAGAGAGAGAGAGAGAGAGAGAGAGAGAGAGAGAGAGAGAGAGAGAGAGAGAGAGGAGAGCGGGAGGCGGGGGGGAGAGGAAGAGGAAAGGGAGGGGATGGGGAGGACAGAGGGAAGGAGGGGAGAGGAGAGGATGGACAGAGAGGAGAGGAGGGACAGACGAGGAGGTGATGGAGGAGCAGAGAAGGGGATGGAGGGAGAGGAGGGGACAGAGGGTGGAGGGAGGGGAAGCTAGGATGAGGGAAGAGCAAGGAAGGTGTGGGCGGTGGGGAGAGCGATGCCTCACCAAATGTTGCAATACACTGCAGGAGGGAGGGGTGCGAGGAGGGTTGAGAGAGAGAGAGAGAGAGAGAGAGAGAGAGAGAGAGAGAGAGAGAGAGAGAGAGAGAAGAGGGACAAAAAAAGATAGAAAGGTGAGGAATGGAGGTGCATTCGCAGAGAGAATGATATTTTATGCTTAATGACCGAACACACTCACAAAAAAAAAAACTTATGTCAGAACAGCTGGACACACAATGACACAACAGAGTTTGTAAAGTAATCCGCTGGACAATCTGCAAAAACTTTGATATTCCAGTTCCAGAGAATTTGTGGGAATATGAACCAAAAGCAGTCACTGAAAACATGGAAGTACCTACCGCTCACATACAACCTAATGATCCCATCGAGCATGAACATCGAAAACAAAGCATTGCAACCAGATATCATACTTAGGTGCAAAAAAGAGAAGAAGGCATTGCGAAGTGAGGTGGTAATACCGGTGATTTTGGGCTAAACAATGCAGAAATCAAGAAAATGACCAAATACTAAGACCTCAAGAATGAAGTGAAAAGATCCTGGAAGCTGAAGAATGCCAAAGTTGTATCAGTGAGAGTTGGACCTACGGGAATGATGACAAAGAACCTTCCAGAGATATTAAAAACCATCCCTGGGAATATTATTACAAACAAACTACAGTTGGAAGCTGTCTGGGACTCAGTGACGATCCTGAAGAGAGACCTCGGAACAAAACTTTGAAAACAGAAAACTTCACATCTTGGTCCATGAATCGTGACCCGTTACTGAAATGAAGGTGGGTATTTTGAGCCTACCCTGGGAGAACACCATTCCACATTCTGAAACCCACATACTGTATTATACACACACACACACACACACACACACACACACTTTGAGATTGCGGCGGGAGCATTTAAACCCATGCTATCTTCCTGGCAAAGGGCTGCCTGCATGCATGCATGATCATGCATGCAGCGACCTTTGCATTCCACTGGTCGGCTCACTCCGAATCTGATTCATCCATGCTAGTCCCTTCAACAGTGTGGAGGGGCGGGTGACCAGGGAGAGGGTTGGAAGAGAGAGATAGAGGGGTGGAGAGAGAGGGAGGAAGAGGAAAGGAGGGAGAGGGGAGGGGTTGGAGAGAGAGAGAGGGGGGGTCAGTGTTTGCAAAAGGGAGAGTGGTGGAGAGAGGGTAAGGTTGGGGGGGAGAGGGGTGAGAGATTCTGGCAGACGCAACACCCAGTTTATCGTCCATCTGAGAGATGACACACACATTGATGAGTCAACCTGCCTGTGAAACACTGGGGTGACAGTTTATAGCTGGGTCGGGATTCGAACCCAGTCTACACAGCGTGAGCATGCGTGCCTCTCGGCTTTCCTGCCATGATGTGGTGATTCATCACTTCATAACTGAAAATATGTTTTCTCATTGTGATCATATAATTTATTTTGCCTTCCTACCTCCGGTATCAAACCGCAGAATCGCCATTGAAACTTGGAGAGCACACGCCAAGTGGCTTCACCAAGCACTCCACAAAACGACTGAAGAAACTTTTAAAAACAAAACGTTTAAGTTTTTTTTTGTATTTATCTATGCTGAAGTGACAGGTTGTATAATGGAAGAACAAAAAGGGGAAAAGTAGTGGAAAATAAAATTTCACATTTTCAGCGAGCCAGCCATCGCCTGTTGCACCGCAGAACAACACGTGGCCAATGCAAGCGAGTGAACCATGAACTTTGTTCAAGTCGATTGAGAAACAGTATTCAGTGAGTGTGAATATTGTAGAGCGCTCGCCAAATGGCTTAAGCACTCCAACTGAATGGTTGATAAACGGCTCGCTAGGCACACAATTAACAGTCACCGAATCATCATATTAAACATGCACCTCCCGGAGATTCCCAAAATGTCAACTATGTCCGAATTGGACAAATTAACACTTTTTTTTTAGCAGTCAGAACTGCTTGTAAGTTCGATTCTGGAGTTTTTCAAATTTTGTAATTCTGCTTAGTTTAAAAGATTCTCATATTCATCACGTGCAGAAATGAAATAAAGCAACGAACACTGACGTCTCCGGGCGTTAAAAAGCACTGCAATGTACCCAGCGATTTGTAGCTATGATGAACAGGCATTTGGTAATATGAGTGAGGAAAGTGGAAAAAAAAAACTTTATCGTCAAGAAATTGTTGCAACCTGTTCCAAGTCAAGGCATGGTTGAGCAGGCCAAAAAAC
>CM068959.1:1721289-1734314 GCA_035128595.1 Eptatretus atami
CTCATTTGAGTCTCTCAGCAACCGCTCGTTGGACACAAAGTCTGACCAGCGATAGCCAACGATTCTCCGAAGAGACCTGGTAACAAAGGAATCAAGTCTCCGTCTCGGATCTCTGGTCAGAGTCCAAGTCTCACATCCACAGAGAAAGCCTGGAAGCACCAAAGACCTGAGACAGACTCTCATCCTCCCACACAGGTACCGGCAGTGGCACACCCCATTATCCAGTGAATCCATGACTCCCCAGGCCCAACCCAGGCGTCTGTTGATCTCTGGGTCACAGCCAGCAGAGACATGAATATCACTACCAAGGCAAGTGAATCTCTCCATGACCTCAACATCCTCACCACAAACAGGTACAGACAGGACAGCAGTATGCAAGATGTCATTGAAAGCCTGGATCTTAGTTTTGACCCAGGAAACCCGTAATACCAGCGGCTCCGACTCCTTATTCATCGCCTCGAGGGCCCCCAAAAGGATATCAAGAGTGTCCGCAAATATGACTGCATCATCTGCAAAATCAAGGTCAGAGATCTTGACATTCCCAATCAATGCACCACAGCTTGATCTCTCCGCCATCCTCCCCAGAATCCAGTCCATTCAAGTGCTGAAAAGTGTGGGGGCCAGTACACACCCCCTGACGAACTCCAGTAACAACTGGAAATAAGTCAGAGATGGTACCACCACATCTCACAGCACTCTCAGTACCAGTGAATACTTCAGACATCAAATTGATCAGTTTTGGTGGCATCCCACAAAGACCAAGAATCCTCCAGAGGGCATCCCGATTCACTGAATCGAACGCTTTACAGAGATCAACAGAGGCTGCGAGCAGCCCCTGCCAAATCTCTCGTCTGCGTTCGTAAGGACCCGAAGAGCAAGGATACGGTCAATCGTTGACCTGGATACGGGAGGATCTCAGGGAGCGATAAGGGAAAAGGGGGGTGGGGGGGCAGGGGAGCACTCCATAGCAAGAGGGGTGGCTGAGGATTTGACAGGATAAATTCAACAATTGAACTACTTAACATACGGCTTACATGTAAAAGCGTAATAGTTTTCATTATCCAGGGCACTGTCGTGAGTGCTTAGAAGGAGAATGTCACCTGAACAAACCCTAACCCACTGATCCTCCCTGACTGCGCTTGTCATTGCTCAATGGCCAGGCCTTTTCAGACGATTACTTGGCCCTAGAATTTTGGGTGTAAATAATTTTATACGAGTTCACAATGACCTCGTATTTTCCATTTTCAATTTTGAGTGAGTGCCCCTCAAAGATTGCTGGCCCCTCTACATTTTCATACCCGGCAACGCCACTGTTAACAGCAAACATTTTTGTGTTCATATGCGACTTTTGGTGGTGTGGAAGATTTCAGAATCATCCCTCCAGCCCTCCCCCCCTCCTCACCCGCTTCTGGCCGGTCCTTATCCAAGTGTTCCCCCTCATCGGCCACGCGCTCTCTCCATGATAGGCAAGCACCCTGCCTCCGTCCCTAGAAACCAACCTCGGCCTTCACGCGACTCCACTGGGACTCCTTGCCTTGTGGGCCATTCGTCTTCAGTCCTCAGCTTTTGGTGAGCAGAACCGTATTCTCAATTCTCTCCCAAACCCGACAGTCGGTAATCATTTCTTGACCGTTTTCTGCTTTTATTTGATTTTCTACATGATTAGACAATGCATTTGTTACTTAGCTCAGTTATTTGTTTTAAATAAATAATAAAACAATGTTTTTTTTAAATTATATTATTATACAAGTATAACTTGTTTGGGTAATGGTGACCATGGTGCCGAGATTAGCCCGCATCGATGGGTAATACCAGCAACTTAGTTGAATTTTCAAATGTAAATTATAAATATTTAATATATATTTGTAGTTAAATATGCATTAAAATATTGTAAAATTCATTCTAATAATTTACTTTAGTCAATTTATTCATTCATATAAAAAGCACGTGTAAAATATTTGAGTATTTTAAAAACGTGTTGCCATTCCCCCACTTTCCCCTCCTAACTTTTTTGCGTGTGTAAATTTCGAAACTACATTTAACGGGTACTGATATAAAGGGGGAAGGGAGGCGGATGCCAAAATGATATGCTCGTCTTTTTAAAGTTTTCGTAGTATTCTTGATGCATAATCTTTCATCTGCAAAATTGTAAAATCTTAATTCTTTGTTCCAGAATCCAGAACAAAGATGGCAGAAGCAGAACAAATGAAAAAGAAGTGGAGACAACATCGTGTGGAATATCTGAAATATGGATTTATACCAGCACCTAACAACCAACCACAGCCGATGTGTCTGGTGTGTGAGAAAGTCTTTTCAAATGAAGCAATGAAACCTTCCAGACTCCTTGAATATTTGAAAAGAATACACTAATAAAACAGAGAAAAACTTGGGATATTTTCAGTCACTTCGTGAAAACTTTCAGAAACAGAAAACACTGTGAAACATGTTTGCCAGCACTTCACAACAAGATAGTGATGGTTTGCGTGCTTCATCCAACATTTCATTGCTGATTGCTAAATCTGGAAAGCCCCATACAATCGCAGAACAACTGATTCTACCAGCAAAAAGGGAAGTTCTGAGTACAGTTTTGCATAAGTCACATGACCAAATAATTAAAGCAATTCCACTCAGCGATAACTCCGTTCAAAGAAGAATCGACAAAATGGCTGAGAATGTTGAAGACACATTGTGCAACAGAATTAGGGGAGCAGAATTTGCATTACAGTTGGATGAGTCAACTTTACCGGGCAACGAATCTTTGCTTCTTGCTTATGTTCGCTTCATAAAAGATGAAATATTGGTTCAAGAGTTGTTATTTGCAAGGCAACTAGAAACAGACTGAAAGGGGAGTCAATATTTCATGTTGTTGAGCAATTTTTAAAGAAGAAGGTAATTCTGCTTCCCAACATTCTTGCTTGTGCAACAGATGGGGCACCATCAATGACAGGTCGTTACTACAGATTTCTCGCTTTTTTGAAAGAAGCTATTCCTAATATATTTACAGTTCACTGTGTAATTTACAGACAACATCTTGTCACAAAAAACCTAAGTGTTCGGCTTCACAAATATTTAAATACTGTTATCACAGCAATAAATAAAATCAAGGTCCACGCTCTCAATTCTCGACTATTTCGAGAGCTTTGTATTGAGAATGATGAACATTTTGAACGCTTGCTGCTGCACACAGAAGTCAGATGGCTCTCAAAAGGAAACTGCCTGAGATACTTTTATGTGCTTTTTGAGATTGTGATCGAATTATTTAATGACTTGAATGGTTTGCTCAGTAATGAGCTCAAGAATATCAGGCATGACATTGGATATTTGTCAAAAGTATTCGTAAAGTTCAATGAAATCAATTTGCAATTGCAAGGAAATGATGTGAATCTTATCAAAGTCAAATCAATCGTCTCCACGTTTATATCCAAGTTAACCCTATTCAAGCGCAACATCGGCCGTCACAAGCTATTCCAATTTCCGAGCCTCTCCGAGTTGGAAAAGACAGAATACCAGATGATGATCTTCAAGTGTATTGCGCACACCTGCATGAGCTGCACAAAAACATGTCTCAGAGATTTCAGGATCTATTTTCGATCCAAATTCCAGACTGGGTAATAAATCCATTCCGAGACACTTGCAATGAGGAAACAGGAAGGATGGAGGAACAATTGATCTCACTACAAAATGACTGAGCTGACGCCAAGGTTCAAAAAATCCTATCAAGACATTTGGCTGCAGAAAGAAATATCTGAATGCTATATTGCATTGTGGAAAAAGGTCAAGATGCTTGTTATTGCCTTTCCAACATCATATTTAGTCGAGCACGACTTCAGTGGGTCTCCCAACTTCTTTCCAAGCAACGAAACAGACTGTAAATGACTGAATGTGGGGATCTGAGATTCCTGAGTGACTTTCAGCCTGATGTTGAGAAGCTGATATCACTGCACCAAGCTCGTCCATCTCATTGAAAGTTAAAAGAACAATGAAGAAGGTGGACTACTCATGTATGCTATTATATTGTTGATGAAAGTTGGTGTTACTGGAATATGTCATCAAGTTGTTAAATAAATTATCAAATAAAGTAGTAAGCTTATTTTAGCTTTATATTAGATTTGAATAAAGAGTGCATTTAGTTGTCATTGTTTTGAATTTGCAGTTGCTATTATCTTCACGATGCACTGTAAATCACAATTTTTTTGTTTTTTTTAGTTTTTATGTAATACAGGGAATGGGAGGGGGCGTTGGGGAAGTGCTCTGGGGGCCGTGAGGGCGGTAACTCGAAAAAGTTTGGGAACCACCAGCATAAATGAATATCATCGTTTAAAAAAATTAAAAAATTAATGTAACACCATGCTCGGTCACAAAATGGTTGAACCGCCTGCACTGAGTCTGGACGGTTTGCGATTCAAACCCTGGCCAAGTCATACCAAAAACTTGAAAAATGGTATGTGCTGCTTCCTTGCTTGACGCTTAGCATTTAAAAAGGATAGAGTATGGACAAACAATCACAGCACAGTCTTCGACGGGCCTAATGGCCTCCTCATGTGTTGAAGTTCCTTGCAAGGGAACTCAAATTATTGCACCAAAGTTGAGAATGTCACGATGCACTGTTATTCCCCTTGAAGGGATTTCCTCAAATCATTGCAGCGACTTTTAATCTCTCTTTATTTGTAAATTACATTAATTAAAATTCCAACTAGAGTTCATAGAACACTTTACCCCACGCTGTCTTTTGAAAGAAGAACACGGGCGGAGTCTACAGGCGGCAAATTTTAATGGTCGAGATGATGTAAAATGCAGTAACATTTTGTCCAAACACTGCTAAACGGAAGGGTTTGGAAAGTGCCAAAAAGGTGATTTGTGTTCTGCAGTGTTCAAGTATATAATTAAATTAAAATAAAATATGGATTTTAAAGGTTGTATAAAAAAAATGAAAGAAGATCACCGCTGTAGATACAGCGTCTTATGCACCACCTTATCCAACACATTACATTAGTTATTCGTGCCTGTTGTTTGTGTCCTTTATGACGTTCTTTACAACAGTAAGTTTCCTGTTTGGAATGACTTTCACTTTGGGTTGATTGCCAGACAGGTGGACAGAGTAAAATATTATTTCATTCCTCTCTGATCAAGCGAGATCGGGACGAATTCACAGCCAAATTACAGTAAAACAGCAAACTTGTCTTCCCATTCATGTTCCAATTCGTGTTCAAAATATAACATTTGATTAAAATTTTGTTGTTACTTGATCATAAACTGACATTTATAGACAGTTATACAGACAAATTGAAACAATTTCTTAATCCCACGTTTTTACTTAGCATGTGCGGGGTAATGAACAAAGTAAAGAGAGATCTGTGATTGAATCGAACACCTTATCTATGTGGTAGTTACAGAACCCACTTCACTCTCAAAGTTATCATGCTCACAAGGAATCTCCGTGATCAGTCCACTTGAATTGGGCAGGTGACAAGAACAAGCCGATTAGAGTTTGGTTCATGTCCGGATGCAGATCCGGCCTATCAGTGGGATACAAAACGTAAACTGCTCAGCCTGGCGGAGGTGCGCGCTCTACCGAGTGCCATTCTAATTTAAACTGAATTTGGTTTCTAAAGTGTTACACAAGTCCCCAAGACCTTTTCCATGTTCCTCAAAATAAAATGTCACTTCATGTTTGGTACATGATTATGGTACATAACCCTAACCATAACAAATACATGCTTTGTAAAATGAAAACACACTTGGCGGTAATAACACCCCAAGTGACGATGAGACCATGCAGACATGGGTGAAAACAAGTTTACCTACCTGAAACACTGAAATCTGAAATACTATACACCTGAAATCCTGCTGGAATACTGCTTTGCTTGAAATGCTCTGTCTGTGGAATACAAGGACAGTCTTCCTTTCTGGATTTCTGACTTCTGCCACACACATAGTCAATAGGTTATCAATGAAACCCTCTCCTCCCCTGTCCGAGTGGAGGCTGGAGTTCCCTCGGGCAGTGTGTGGGCCCAGGCTTGCTCCTCGTTTATATTAATGACCTCTCCAATGCTCTATAAACTCCCTCTTCCTTTTTGCAGTTGAATCCATATTGTGTTATAAAATACACCCATCCCACTGATAAGCAGGCTGCATCTGAGTCTTTCTCTGCTGATGTGGAATCGATTAGGCTTTAGTCTTACAGATAGATAATATCCTTCAAACCTGGAAAATCTCACAGTATAACCCTATAACAGTATAACCAGTATAGCGGAAAGGTGATCAAACTAACCCACATATATATTGTCTTGGTCACCACTCACCCAAAGTGGTTCAGTCTCTTGAACTTCTCGGCTTCATCAGCAATCTTGTCTACCTCCATTAAACCACCCCAGCGTCCAAATTTCCAGTTTTTCGTTCCTGAATGTTTGCTTCTGCGTCCATCTTGTTCATTCTTTGCATCTTCCTCTACCCCTTAGCCGCATCCCTTGTTTGCCGGTCTCCGTCTATTTTGTCCCTCGTCCTTGCTGTTGGTGATCTCCCTCTTTCTCTTTTGGCTGTTCATTTTGTTCTATTGCGTCCTGATCCGTTCTGTGTTCCAGCTCTTCCATGAGCCTCAACTTTGTATACAAAAACAGAAAACTCTCCTGAGCTGACCAGCAAAGCTTTCGACTTGACATCCAACGTCATGTATCATTGTTAAGAATCCCTCGATTTAAATCATGTATAATTGTTAAGAATCATTCAATTATAAAAAGTGTATAATTATTAAGAATCCCTCAATTATAAACAGTGTATAATTGTTAAGAATCCCTCGATTATAAATCATGCATAATTGTTAAGAATCCTTCAATTATAAATAGTGTATAATTGTTAAGAATACTTCAATTATAAATAGTGTATAATTGTTAAGAATCCCACGATTATAAATAGTGTATAATTATTAAGAATCCCTTGATTAGAAATAATGTATCATTGTTAAGAATCCCTCGATTAAAATCATGTATAATTGTTAAGAATCCTTCAATTATAAAAAGTGTATACTTATTAAGAATCTCTCAATTATAAAGTGTATAATTGTTAAGAATCCCTCGATTTTAAATCGTGAATAATTGTTAAGAATCCTTCAATTATAAATAGTGTATAATTGTTAAGAATCCTTCAATTATAGACA
The DNA here is from genome assembly GCA_035128595.1 of Eptatretus atami. NCBI lineage: Eukaryota > Metazoa > Chordata > Myxini > Myxiniformes > Myxinidae > Eptatretus > Eptatretus atami. The sequence goes on from CM068959.1 coordinate 1,728,443, forward strand.
GTGTGTAATTGTTCAGAATCCCTCAATTATAAAGAGTGTATAATTGTTAAGAATCCCTGGATTATAAATCGTGCATAATTGTTCAGAATCACTCAATTATAAAGTGTATAATTGTTAGGAATCCCTTGGTTATAAATTGTGTATAATTGTAAAGAATCCCTCAATTGTAAATAGTGTATAATTGTTCAGAATCGCTGAAATATAAATAGTGTACAATTGTTAAGAATCCTTCAACTATAAATTGTGTATAATTTTGAAGAATCCTTCAATTATAAATAGTGTAAAATTGTTAAGAATCCCTTGATTATAAATAGTGTATAATTATTAAGAATCCTTCAATTATAAAGTGTATAATTGTTAAGAATACCTCGATTAAAAATTGTGTGTAATTGCTAAGAATCCCTCGATTATAAATAGGGTAGAATTATTAAGAATTCCTCAATTTGGGTAAGACCTGGGTCCCCAGGGCAAACTGGGACTCTCGATGACGTGGGATTGACAAGTTATGGACCGAGTAACACGCCATGTTCAATCTATTTATGATGTACACTGTTGACCTTTTTTCCTGGTGCCACCAATGGTATCAATTGAATTGGTGTCTAAATAACCTGAACATGAAGTAATAAATGTTTGCATCATGAAAATACCACGACACTGGCAGCACAGACTAACAACTCATTCATGTGCAACTGTAGTACCTGCACCAGAACACACCTTTAACATCGGTCCAGATTTCACATGTTAAATACTGTGGGATTGTAAGTTCCATGCAGCTCATAAATAAATTATTTAAAACATAATGTTGTGGAAATGACTCCTGGGGGATCAAAGATCCATAATCTTCTTCTTCTTGTGTATGCAGCTTGTCTGCCAGGTAGCTATCATTTTGCTGGGGCACGACTGTGCCACTGATGCTGTGCCCTTATACCAGTACACTGGTACTCATTTCACCAAGCTCGGAAGAATGGCAGGCCGAGTCAACCCCACCTGGTGTTAATTCAACGGGAAAAGCTCAAATTCAGGACCCAAAGATCACAAGCCAGCACCAACCAAAGACCAAAGATCACCAACACCAGGCTTGCAAACATCCTTAGTATAATTCTAGTTATTCATTAGTACGTGTTTTTGATCAGGGTAATATCATCATAGACGTCAAGCGAATCAAGGCGGTGTCTGAAAACACATTCACGACGTCCTGTGCGGCGATAATTGACCTCTTTGTGACCAATTTCCATGAAGAGCACCATTTGGAAACTCAAAGGTTGTTGTTTAAGGACGGGGGAGTGCTCCCTTGAGTTTAAGGAAGGTTTTAAGGAAAAAAACTTAAGGAATATTTGAATATGCAATGATCCTCAAATTAAGGATGTCCTTAAATATTTCCTCAAATTTCCCCTTATGTAAATCCTCAAATGTTTCCTTAAGAATGCTTTATGCAACTGGGTCGACGAACGAGATCCACAATAGTGCAAGAAATACCAACTTTTTTAGTTATCAATAAGTACATATATTTAATAACATTTATTTTACTAATTATATGTACTTGATTAAATATTGAAATACAGGATAAAAAATGTTAACGTATCTCACACAATTGTGAGTACGGTATGTCTTTTTATAAATGTTAAACACCCCTGCATACATCATTGGATCTATGGCTTGATAAATGCATTAAAATGCAGAAACACGATGCACTTTGTCTCCTGTGTGGGGGTTTCAAGTTCACTTCAAAAGCACAAATTTGATTTGCTTATCAACGTGCCTGCATCATGACATTGTTGAAACATCTGACTGAATACATAATTCCATATTTGTGCTTTTTTTCCAGCGAGACTCAAAGCTATGTTGATTAATGTCATGACGCCATCATTGTGTATATATTCACTCACTCTTAAAAACATTCTTTGTCTCTTGGCTCTAATGTAAAACATACTAGCATAACCCGCGCTCTGCGTGACATGTTGGGGTGGGTGTGTTTGAGAAAGGAACTGATGCAGAGTATCAGTAGTAATTTTACTTTAATGCAGTAAGTGGAATACGATTTCACTGTTTCAGAACCATTTTATTTACTTTTTTTGTACCATGCACCTCATATGGTCTTTGAGATAATGTAAGCCGAATATCACGTTACTCGAGCGCAGAACAAAGTCGAAGATAGCGCGACACGAAACCACAAACTCGGAAATAATATATAAGAAGATTGGCAAAGTCACATGCTTTCTCATCATCATTATGATGATGATACGAAATCACTTTACTGAAGTCAAATTAGAGTATATTTCAAAATGTTAACGATTTTTACCCTTTAAACCTGATTAGCATGTGAACTAGCTCACTCAAATTTACCAGCAGAGGTAATAATTGTGGTAGTGGGGGTGGTGATGGTGGTGATGGTAGTAGTGATAGTAATTAAGGTGGTGGTAGTGGTGGTGGTGATGGTAGTGGTGATGGTGATTAAGGTGGTGGTAGTGGTGGTGGTGATGTTGTTGTTGTTGAAATCGTACTTCAATCATCTGCAATTATTTTTGCATCTCTGAAAAAATTAACTTGTTGTTACATTGAGTGTTATTAAATAAAAGAGCTTTTTTATTTTTTCATTTGTTTCATTCAATATCCTAGATTTTAGAACAAATGTTTTCTTTTTAAACACTGAAAACAATCAACATTCATTGTCAATTACTTGAATATGTAGTATAAATAAAGTAACCAATTTAGCAAAATTCAAAATAGTATCAAATTTAGATTCATTGCTCAAAATATCTTCACGAAGAAGATGAACAAAGAGTATACTGTTTCCCCTAATACAGGACGAACAGAAAACAGAGAAAAGAAATAAACACAAAACAGTGAAAACAAATAAACAAATAAACACAAAACAGTAAAAACTAAAAGGGTACTTGGTAGAGCGCATACCTCCACCGCGCAATGCCTGATCCAATAGAACATATCAGGCCCAATAAATATATCGTTTTTGGCCCCATCTCTCAATGGTGAAGAATTGATTTAAAAGTTAAATAAGTCTAGGATCCGAATCCGGATTTGGATCTTCACTAAAATCGAAGCAATTCGTCCATGCAACACACCCAACATGTCGATCAAGTTTCTTCCAAATCCATCCACAAGTTTTTGAGATATCGTGCTATATATCGGTTTAGCCCTATCTCCCAATGGTGAAGAATCACTTTAAAAACTTATCAGATCCGGATTCGGATCTACACCAAAATTGAATCAATTTGTCCTTGTTAGACACCCAACATGCCCATCAAGTTTTGTTAGAATCCGTCCACAATTTTTTGAGACATCTCCCAATGGTGAAGAATCACTTAAAAATTATTCAGATCCAGATCGGATCGGATTTGGATCTTCACCAAAACTGAATAAACTCTTCCTATAAATCTCTATAATACCACAAGTCTTCAATGTTCAGTTATGACCGAAGATACTGCGCAGTTCTACTGCGCAGCTCGACTGTGCAGTTCTACTGCGCAGCTCGAACTGCGCAGTTCGGTTAAAGATGACTCGGCATTTTGGCGCGCGCGCACTAATTATATTTTGAAAATAAATCCGACGTTTACATTTCGGGTTTGAAACTTTGCACCTTCGGCGGAAAATGTATAAATATAAAAGGCTAAAAATGTGTTTTATATTATATTTCATTTCTCCTTCCTTCCTTCTTTGCGAATCACATCGGCGTTTTTGCCATCTTCCAGATCACGTGACGATCAAACGGAAGGAAATTCAAAAATCTGTCCGGTTAGATACAAGATAATATTTTTTACATCATAATCAATAAACAGTTGCCGAATATCTTGTAGAATGGCAGACTAGATAGGTTTTGAAAATGGCGATTTTTATAACTTACGTGACCTCGTCCCTGACCTTGAACCCGGACAAAAGTTATATCGTTGTGCAACACTCATCGACCTCTACCCACATACTAAGTTTCATCAAGATCGGAAAGAAAAATTGTTGACGGAGGACGTACGGACGGACGACATTTGGCCGGCTTTATAGGTCATTCAGTAGAGATGACCTAAAAAGGTGAAACAAATAAAGAAATATTTCAAGTAAATTGGGTGAAAATTAACAATTAGAAATTTGGCCATGTTGACTTTTGACCATTAGACCTCAAAAATAATTGTGGTTGAATTCAGTGACCTGATATGCAAATCCCGTTCAAAAATTTCAAGTCAATCGGATTTTGGAAATTGCTCCTAAGTTGTTGACATTTGGCTTATGTTGACCTTTTGACCTCAAAATCAATAGAATTCCTGGTTATGACCAACTCTACCATTTGGTGAGGATTCGTGAAGATCGGTTTCAAATTGTGACCTGTTGGCGATTGACATACCAGAAAAAGAAACAAGAAAGATGTGCAGAGCACGATAATGCAAAATCCACAAAACAAATTTGACCTTAAAAATAATTCGTGGTTGAATTAAATGACCAAATATGCAAATCCTCTTCAAATTTCAAGTTAATCGGATGGAAATTGACAAGTTTAGAAATTTGGCCTATGTCGATTTTTTTGGCCGATGTTGACCTTTTGGCCTATATTGACCTCGAAAAATACTTGTTCATTGAATTCAGTGACCTGATATGCAAATCCCATTCAAATTTCAAGTCAATCGGATGAAAATTGCGGATTTTATAAATTTGACAAAGTTGTTAACCTTTGGCCTATATTGACCTTTTGAACTAAAAAAACAACAACAATAGGATTCTTGCTTATGATGAACTCCATCATGTGGTGAAGTTTCGAAAGATCGGATTCAAATTGTGACCAATAGGCTACAAACATACAAACAGAATAACACGTGTAACCAACCAAAATACTTTAAAATCGTCGATTTTCGCAAGTAACACACGAACAGAACAGGCAGACAGGTGTGAAAACGTAACCTCCTTCCACCTTCAGTGGTGGAGGTAATAAACACATGAACAAACACAAAAACAAACAATCACCAAACAGGATAATGATGTCACTTCCTGTAATGTCAAAATTAGCCCTCTTTGATAAGGTGCAACTCCAAGGGCAGAGGAGCTCCTTGTGAGCCAACGGACATGCATACCTAGTGCCCAATTGTGTCAGCGGACGTCCTCCTGTAGCTTTGTTTACTGTTTCTTTTTTCTTTTTAGGAGGTTGATGGCAGGATTTGCACTCCGGCCACCGTAAAACTTCATTCCGCAAAACACAAGAAAAATGCAAAGAAAACTGAAAACCCACTCCGTGGGAGTACCGCTTGTGCAGCTGCCCTTCGCAGGGCGGCTCACCAGATGACGGGATTGGGGCAAAGCCTTCGGGACCCCCACTCCTTGATGATAGGAGGAAAACCATGGGGTAATCTTCCCGAGCCAGATTGCGGTTGTGTGTGTCAGAGTGGTGCTGATGAGTCGTCCAGCAGATGGTGGTCTCTTTCGGTCAACCTGAGGCGGTCCCTTTGGGTGGGTGCCTGGAATGTCCTATCTCTAAGAGAGGATGAACACCTGTCTCTGTTATCATCTGAGCTCAAACATTTCAACATCGGTATTGCAGCACTCTCTAAGGTTGAGACAGTATAGTGGCGAGATCATGGCGGGTGGTTACACCTACTATTGGTCTGGTCGCTCTGATAGTTATCATGCCCAAAGAGTTTCTGTAGCTGTGTCAAATAAGCTGACTCCAATGATAAATGAGGTAACACCGGTCAACGAGCATATTATGAGATTAAGGATCCGTCAATCCTTGGGTGTCATTTCCCTGGTCTCTGTATATGCTCCGAATGAGGTCAGTGATGTCACAGTGAAAGACGCATTCTGTGCCACGCTCGAGTCTGTGGATGATCAGTGCCCCAGGTGAGATACTCTTCTTGTCTTTGGGGATTTCACTGCATCA
>CM068959.1:1734526-1746019 GCA_035128595.1 Eptatretus atami
TACCATTTACCAGTCGCAGGGCCAGGCTTACTAGCAGAGCCGAGCTGTTCAGGTAGTTGAGGAGTAAAACTACATGCGCTGAAGGTGGACAAGGAGGCTAATGTTTGAGGAATCTGTGAGAGGGTAGAGCATCACCTGTGGTCAAGTGATTCTCATCCTGCTTACAGGGGAATTTGCGTATTGCGTTCCTCCAAGCCCATCCCTTGGTGTACTGCAGTAAGAGCAGAGGGTGGTGGGCTCTTGACAGAGGAGTCCAAAGTGAAGGCCCACTGGGCCGATTACTTTGAACGGCTGAACCAGACTGATCTACCAATTGTTGAGTTGGATGTCAGAGGTGTTACTATCGCTCTTGCTGACCCTAAAATAAACTGTGTTCTACCTTCATTTGTGGAAACACAGGACATGGTGAACCGGTTGAAATAGGGTAAAGCTCCTGAGATCTGTGGCATCCATGTTGAACCTCTCAAGGCTGGTGGAAATGCTATACTCATGTCATTGCATGCAGTTCTGTCCTCTGCCTGGAACACAGGAATCATCCCAACTGACTGGACGAGGGGCCATGTTGTCCCTCTCTGGAAAGGGGAGGGTGATCGCCAGGACTGCAACAACTACCGTGAGGTGGGGTTGCTCTCAGTGTCGGGCAATGTCTTCACTCGGATCATTCTTGATAGGGTTCGCCACCATCTGTTTGAGCACCAGTGCCCAGAGCAGTCAGGTTTTACACCAAAGAGGTCAACGATTGACAGTATCCTTGCCCTTTGAGTCCTCACCGAATGCAGACAAGGGTTTCGGCAGGGGCTGCTTGCAGCCTCTGCTGATCTCTGCAAAACGTTCAATTCAGCAAATTGGATGCCCTCTGGAGGATTGTTGGTGTTTGTGGGGTGCCACCAAAACTGATGAATCTGATGTCTGAACTATATGGTACTGAGAGTGCTGTGAGATGTGGTGATACCATCTCCAACTTATTTCCAGTTGTTACTGGAGTTTGTCAGGGGTGTGTACTGGCTCCCACACTTTTCAGCACTTGTATGGACTGGATTCTGGGGAGGATGTTGGATAGATTAAGCCAGGCTTTCATTGACATCTTGGATGCTGCTGTCTTGTCTGCACCTGTTTTTAGTGAGGATGTTGAGGTCACGGAGAGATTCACTTACCTTGGCAGTGATATTCCTGTCTCTGCTGGCTTTAAGCAAGAGGTCAATGGCTGTCTGCGTCGGGCCTGGGGAGTCATGGATTCACTGGATCATGGGGTGTACCGCTGTCGGTACCTGTGCAGGAGGACAATAGTCTGAGTCTTCAGGTCCTTGGTGCTTACAGTCTTGCTCTATGGATGTGAGACTTGGACTCTGACAAAGGATCTGAGATGAAGAGTTAACTTCTTCGGAACCAGGTATCTTCAGAGACTCCTTGGCTATCGCTGGTCGGGCTTTGTGTCCAAGAACGGTTGCTGAGAGGGACTCAAATGAAATTTGTTTCCTGCATAGTCTGTTAGCATCAGCTGCGGTATGGACACGTGGCTCATTTTTCTGATGCTGATCCTGCGCACCAGATTCTCTCAACGAGGGAGCCTCATGAGTGGAGGAGGCCAATGGGACGACCACGTGTTTCGTGGTTGTAGCAGGTTGATCAACATCTCAATGAGATTGGGAAGGGCCGGGCATCTGTCTATGGGATGGCCAGACAGAGGCCCCTGGAGTTCCGGTGGAAAGTGGATGCAGCGACGCGCTGCTCCGGCGCATGCTCCCATACCTGACCTGTGCTGACCCATTGGTTGGACAGCTGACCTGACGTCACTTGCAATTGTAACTTGAAACACTTACCCTTAAGTACCCAGAGGTCACAAAAGACCCAAACGACCCTGAAAGACCCCAAAGACCCAAAATACCTAAAATATCCGGAAGACCCTTAAATACCCTGAAGACCCAAAAGAACCAAAATACCCTGAAGAGCCAAATACCCCAAACACCAAAAAGACCATGAAGACCCAAAATACCCAAATTACCCTGAAGACCCAATGGACCCTGAAGACCCAATGGACCCTGAAGACTCAATGGACCCCAAAAACACAAAATACCCCAAAGATCCAAAATATCCTAAAGACCCTAAAAGACCCAAATGACAAAAACATCCCAAAGACCCACCAAAACACAAAAAAGACCCCAAGGACCCAAAAGACACGAAAGACCCGAGGAACCAAAACACCAAAACGACCCCAAGTACTGAAAGACCCAAGGACCCTTAAGACCTAAAAAACCCAAAGGACCCATGGACCCAAAGACCTAGAGGACACAAAAGACTCAGAGGACACCAAACACCCAAAATATCCAGAGGACCCAAAAGACCTTGAGGACCCAAAAGACTCGGGGATCCAAATGACCCGAGGACACAAAGATCCGAGGACCTAAAAAAGACCAGAGACCCAAAAGACTCAGGGGATCCAAATGACCCGAGACACAAAGACCGTAGAAAACTAAAACACCAGCGGATCCAAGAACACTGTGGACCTAAAACACATCGAGGACCCAAAGACCCAATAGGAACAGGACTATCTGGACCCATGGAAATTCTGCATAATGTAAAATGTGACTTTAGGTCCTAAACACCCCCTCCCACCCCCCCCCCCCTCCCGCCCCCCACACACACACAACAATCCCAAGTTTTCCATCCCCTCCTAACTCTGCCCTCTCTCTGCCCCCCACTCCTACCACGACACCCAAACTCTGTGTTCCCCTCCCCCTTTCTTCTTCAAGTCCCTAACTGCCAAACCCCAAGTCCTCAATCACCCCACCCCACCCTTCCCAACGTCTCAAGCTCCGCCTTCCAAATCATGCACTTTTGCCCCCAACTCTCTGCCTTTCCCTCCCACATTTCTACAAGGAACTTTGGCACATGAGAATGCTATCAGGTCTATCATGCCTGTGTTGTTCCTGTCCCTGTTTGTTAAGAATAATCTTAAAAGTAAATACAGATGAAGTGTTAAATTCACAATAATTTTCCCCTTTCTTCCCTTATCCTTACTGTAATTCACAGAGCGGTGTTTGTGTGTTTGTTTGCTGCGCTGCTCCTCCTAGAGTTGTGGGCCAATTCCATCCAGACTTGCGACATAGGATCAGCATGACCCCAATTAATGTATGGGGACGTTTTTATCTTTGCAGGTAGACTTGGGGGGAGGGGGAGAGGATGCAAATTCTCCATATAAATGTGTATCATGTCATGCCACCTCCATGTGGGGGAAGGTATTACAAGACTCCACCATTTACAGTACAGTATTCATGTCCCCACATTTTCCAATGCAGTGAGGTGTTTTGATTTATGAGCAGTCGGTATGTTTTTGCTTCATGCACAAAACTTCATGGGTTGTGAATTTTTTTTGCCTATACAGAGCTGTTAGTTGCCGATACACCACCCAAATAAAGGTATGTGTCAGAAGAACGTGTTGCATGCTTGGAACAAGATCGCCCATTGGGCGGGTACTCTGCTAAACAATTAAATTCAAATCAAATGGAAGACCAAATAAAATAGGGACTGCATTGAGTAATCAGGAGAATCTGGATCACATATTGGGTTTCAACTGCTACTCCTCTACCCTCAAACCCATCAACGACAGCCAAGTGAGCCTCATTCAAAAAAAAAAAATCAAAAAATCAAAAAGAACACAGATCCAAAAAATTACATAATTCTGGCTTCCAGACCATGCGTCCGATCAGGTTGAAATTTAAAACATATATCTCCCATCACTACTAGATAATAAATTTGTAGCTTCCCATCGATTGATGCAGCGGATCAAGAGCGAGAATTTAAAAAACATATTCCCTCAAACTAATATGGCTAACAAACCATGTGATCTATCAATTATTTATGAACAACCTGGTATCCCAATGGTTTGGGGAACATGTGTTTGAAGTTTTCCCTCGATCTGTATCAGAATTTTGGAGAAGACGAATTTTAAAGGTTTTAGGGTAAATCCAATATGGCTGCCAAACCATGTGACCTATGACATCAAAGGTGGGGAACTTTTTGTTCCTCATGGCTAGGTGGTCATAACTGTAAAGTTTCTCTTCAATCTGTTCACTGTTTTATTTCGGAGAACATTTTTGAAGGCTTAAATATATATGTAGCTGCCAAACCACATGACTGATGAGACATCATAAAACATTTTCTGTTGACCAATTTATCCCAAGATGACCCTCAAAATTTTTCAAACTCATTGATGTAGCATTATACTTATGTAATTATGACATCATAACGAAGGCACACATGACATCATAAAAAAGCACACATTCCTCATGGGGAGTACTTCACATGTGCCAAGTTTCACTTTTTTCCAAGGAGCTGTTACGGAGATACAGAGGTCCAATGTTTCTCCTTTTTCCAACACGGCTGCCACACCATGTGACCTATGATGTCATAATTATCATTACAACATTCTACATGTGTAGCTGCACCTATTATGAAAATTTTGTGTCATTCTGAAAAGCTGTTGCAGAGAAAAGGGAATAACAAAATGCAGACATGCACGTACATACTTATGAACAAGACCGATTAATTATTATAATTTAACCCAGTTTTTTGCTTTGCGAGCACAGGCTAATATATTCTATATATTACTAAAACTCTCATCTTGTAAATATATATATACTATATATATATGTATATATAACATATTAACCAAACTCTCATCTTTTATGTATATATATATATATATGTATATATATATATATATATATATATATATATTATATATATTGTATATGTATGTAGAATTATTCCCGAAATACAGCCAAAATGGTACACGTAGCCGCAAAAATTTTAGGACCACCTTACTCGCCATTCGCCTGCGGTGTGCAGTATCAAGTTTCTTTCAAATCGGCAACGAAAAAATTATAAAAAAATCAATTCCCGATTCAGTCAAATACTTTGGGAGGATTTGATCAATGGAAACAACCTCAGCGGTATAGTACGCTGGAGCTATCTTTTTTTTCTTCTCTAAATGATTTTTTTCATCAACCCTGCGGTCAACGGGTTCACGGGTCATCTAGTAGTATGTATATGGTATATATGTGATATATATTATAATATATATATATATATATATATATATATATACTTATGTATGTTCCCAAATACAGCCAAAACGGTACACGATAGTGCAAAAATTTTCGGGCCACCTTACTCACCATTCTCGCCTGTGGTGATGCAGTATTAAGTTTCGTTCAAATCGGGCAACGAAAAAAAAATTTAAAAATCTCAAACATTTAGTATAGACAAAGAACGATATATTTTTAAGCATAAAATAAACCGCCATTTTGTCTAATACTTCTGTGTTCATCTATCTATCTATCTATATATTACTAAAACTCTCATCTTGTATATGTATTATATATATATATATATATAATTTATATATATATTATATATTATATATAATATATATAGTAAGTATGTTCTGAAATACAGCCAAAATGGTACATAATAGCACAAAAAAGTTTAGGGCCACCTTACTCACACAATTCACCTGCGGGTGTACAATAATCAAGTTTCGTTCAAATCGGGCGACAAAAAAAAATATTAAAAAATCAATTCCGAATTGTGTCAAGTTTTGGTATGATGATCCATAAAGCACAAGGATAAACCATGGAGAATGTTTTGATATACCTCGAGAAACCGGTTGGCCGAACGATGACTTCTGAGGTAAATGCTCAAATTTTCTTCAAGTTAAAGTTTGACCACTAAATAATACTAAAATTGTGTCTTTTCTTTTTTTTCATCAACCGCTGTCACAACGGGAACCCAACGGGTTCATGGGTCGTCTAGAAATTACTAAAACTGGCGATGGAATGTTCCTTTCACGATACTATAAGGGTGAATGTACGTATCTTGGTAGAGGCTACCATAAACCGAAAAGGCAACTGGGTATAGGACGTCAATTTAGAAATAAAGGTGATGGGATAACTTATATTCTCATGGGTATAGGTTCAACAATTCTTCAACATAAAGACCTAATAGGCTCAACTGCTTCTGCCATGGGAAATATTGCGGGTGCTATAAAGAATATGAAAGAAGCTCAAAAGGAGGCACATAAATTACAAGCAAAGAAACTAAGAAAACAAAACTATCTCCACAAGAATGGCAGAAAATAATTCAAGTTATCCATTCAATTATGGTCAGGGTTTCAAAAGTTTTAATATATATATTTTTAATACAAGTATGGAAGTGAATGATAGTATCTATGATTTGGATGACACCATTATCATCTCAAACTCCACCAAAAAGGAAAACTACTTCAAGGTAAATGCAACAGGAACAGACTGGAACACAAACGGGACAAAAAGCTTTGAAACAAATAATCAACAAACTTACTTGAATATTGCTGATACTTTCTTGTTGTGTAAATTTATATTCATCAAGGTTGCAAATCACACAAATGCCACCCTCGTAAGTTATATCTTCTGGAAAATGTTTGATCGTGTTCGTTTGTATCTTGGGACTCATGAAGTTGAAGCGGATGATTATGTCTCTGCTACATCTGAAATGATGAAATTTACACTATATTCATTTAGTGATAGAATGGGTAAGTGATCTGCTGAAGGTATTATTCCTGATATGGCAATGGGAACAAACACAGACCCTGGTAAAAGTCAAAGAAAGGCAATGTATAACGATAATACAAAAGCAGGTAATAGTTTCACAATGGCAGTTCCCCTTAAAGGGATATTTACATTTTGTGATTATGATAAAGTTCTGTGTGAACTTAAAATTAGATTTCAACTACAAAGGAATGATAATGAACATCGATTGCTTTTTGGGGTTGGTAATGCTTTCGCCATTCAAAAAAAAATTGTGATTGATGAAATGAGTTAGTGCATAAGTGAATATATTCCTAATCTAAAAACGAAGAGATGTTGAATGGAGGACTTAACTTGAAGAAACTGCTAAATGTATCATACCATAAAAGAAGATGTCAACACGTTAAACTTAACCAAACCACTTACACGTGGAATTTGGGTGTTCTGGAAGGAAAACCACGATACCTATGGCTCATTTTAAAGAAATCAGATGAAGATACTGCTACTGAGAAGAATACTGCATTGAGTGATAATGCTAAGGTGAAACAACTTTGTGTTTCTCTGGATAGAACATTTTATCCATGAGACAGATTGGAAATTGACTGGAATAAAAACGATTACGCTGAAGATTACAAGTCTTACCAAAAGATGTGTGAAAGCAATGGCAATACAGAGCCTATTTTAGATGTGGTTGCGTTTAAAACCTTCATACAATCTTCGCAATTGACTTGAGTGCTCAAAAGGAAACTAGAAAGTCGACAAGAGTGGATATTTCCCCATTCATCAAAAGAGGAGAGAGTGAAAAAGTTGATGTATATTGTTTGCTTTTTGGAGGAAATGGAATTTTAGATGAACAGTAAGAATACACATAATGGTGTTATGATTAATCTTACATAGATTTTTTTGATAAATAAATAAGATGAGTAGTAAAGTGTCAACTGGGGTATAGGTAAATAAAATCAATGTTAATAAATGAATATTATGTATTCAAAAAGCCTTGTATGATTAACATTCATACAATTTAGAGAAAAGGAGCTGTAATAATTTATGTTTTGCTAACAAGAGAACAGGTGAAAATCTTGAACGACACTGGCTCAGTTGAAATGAAAATGTCAAAACCAATGTTGAAGAAATATTCAGTCAGGGAGACAAGTGGAGGATTTATTATATCTCTCTCTCTTTTATTGGCAGGTCTTTGTGTGGTGGGAGCTTTGACGGTTGGTATTTCCACAGCAGTAAAAACTGCTAACGAAAGGAAGGCTCAACTCCAAGCTCAAAAAGAGATGGAAAGACGTAATAAAGAGTTAGAGAAACAAATTAGTGGAAGTGGTATAATTGTAGATTTCACTCAAAAACTTGAAAGCCTACCTGATAAAGTGAGCTTGTTAGTTGGAGATATGCTTTCTTCTATCACACAAGCTGGTATAAAATTAACTAAAAGGGGTTATGGATTATATCTTTCACATAAATAAATGAGCATTGAGAAATGGTTTAAAGAATTTTGAAAGAATGCAACATCAAATATAGAACTTGACAAATACTGTAAAAAAAAAAATTTTTATTGATAATGTGATTGTTTGTATGAGAGATGAAATCACAAAGTTGTCTGAAATACAAAGAATATTATTATGAATTTAGAACATAAAAATGGGAACGGTTCTCATTGGATTTGCATTCATCATAGTCAAGACAAATATTATTTTGATAGTTTTGGTCTTCCACCACTTGTTGAAGGAATGAAATTCTTACACATTGGTGTTTATCAAACATTTCAAGTCCAAGACTTCAATTCCAAATGTTGTGATCAATTATGTTTATATGTATTATTTCAACTCAAAAAGAATCAGCATTTTTATGATGTTATTTTTCATCTGATATAAATGACATGTTGAAAAAGATGGTTCTACTTTTGGCGTATTCCAAGAGAAGGACATTGATTTGTCAAATTATTACACAAAAGCACAGGCTGAATGACAGGATAACAAAAACAAATATTAATATGAAACATTGACAAATTCATCAGTTATCCAAGCCCAACAGTTGCGAATATGCCTGGTGTTGGCTTGATGGTTAGGGTGGTGGGCTTGGGATCCGAGGGTCCTGAGTTCAAATCCTGCTCAGCTGTTGAATTAATACCAGGTGGTGTTAAGTCGGCCTGTCATCCTTCCGAGGTCGGCAAAATGAGTGCTAGCACGCTGGTATACTGTGTCGGAGTAGCGACCCATCCAGGATTGTGCCCAATAGCCAAGGAGACTGCTTAGGCAGCACCAATGCTCTGCACAGAGTATGGTCCCAATGGATGGATGGATCATCAGTATAGCAGTGATAGTTGATATTGTGACATTGTGGCACCTGCTTGATTCCATTCAGTTACAGAGCAAATAGCAATGGTCCACCAACAGATCCTTGTGGGACCCCACAACTCAACAGGACAGGGTCAGATTTCTCATGATGTACACACACCAACTGCTGACACTCACAAGTGTAAAACTGAACCAGTCTAGGGCATGATCACGAATATCAAGTGATGACAATACATTTACAAGTATACCATGATCAACAGTATTGCATGCTGCCGAAATGTCGAATAACACCACAGCTGTGATCCTTCCAACATCCATCTCATGAAAAAATATCATTAGATAAGTTGACAAAAAGGGTTTTGACACTGTCGCTTGCACGACAGGCAGACTGTTGATTGTCAAATAAGTCGTTTTCCTGAAGGGACGCAGCGAATCTCGAGAAGGCAACCCACTCAAGGACTTTTGAGAGGTAAGGAATATATGGGCCAACTTTAGTGCTCTTGGAACTTCTCGACTCTGAAAACTTAAGTTGATGCTTTCAGCAATGTATGTAGAAATGACAATGGCGTATTCTTTTCGAAGCTTTGTCGGAATAGGATCAAGCTCAAACAGCTTTTCTGGAATATTGCGGATGAGTGAATCAATTTTGTCTGAAGTGGTAGAGTCAGTACTTGAAGTCCAGATGACGTTTGTGGTGAAAATGTGGAGACATCGGGGGAGAGACTGTTACAGATAGAGTCAATCTTGGAAGCAAAGAACTGGTAAAAAAAAAAATCAGTGCAAGAGATGTGCTGCATACATGAGTCAGAAGTATGGATTAATGTTTGCCATTTAAGAGTTGATTAGCAACATGGAATACTTTCTTGGAGTCCTTACCACAGTCGTTAATCATTTGGTTATGGAAGACACCTCTTGATTTACAAAGAAGAGAATTAACGTGCTGTTTTTGTTCACAATATTTTTGATAAAGGCCATTATTGTGACGTCGCTGGTACCCAGAGTGCCCCGGGAAGTGACGGCCCTTCCCCCAAATTCAGTGGATGTGTTTGTCTCATCTAACAGTCCTGCGTTGTGTCTCATGTATTTGTCTATATGTCCAGCTCAAATACAAGCCTTAGGTCCTGTTTAAAAAGTCAATGTTTTCTCAGTACATCAGAGCATAAATGGGATTTGTCACAACACAATGAACAAATTAATCTTGTTGCAAATATAAGCAAAAGGCAAAGAAGAATAAAAGTAATTTTACTGTTGGACATTGGAAACCAGTGATACATCAATGGTGGTAATGATGACATTTTCTATGGATTGAATCATGAGAAAATCAAGACGGTTGTGAAAAATATAGGGCTCGTAAGAAAAAAAGAATAGTTGTTGTCACTGTAGGTTCCAATAAATTAACTGAAGATTAAATTGAATGAGTTTTGAAGTAAATAAGGGGAGATTGCAAAACCTTACCCATGCTATGTTGTCATGCCGGTAGGGCCGCCAATTGCTACCGGTGTCGGATGCAAGGATATGGTAGCGAGAGAGCCAGTCGTGACTTCCATAACGGCCCTGTGTGGCCACAGCTTCAACCACAGTTCGTTGTCCCAAGTCTACCTGCAGCCATGATGAGTCATCTCCAGGCTTGGGAGACCAGCCACCTGCACCTACAACCCCACCAACAACAACAGAAGGCCAAAATGAAGAAACAATTTAAGAATGGCAGTTCGAAGCATGATCATAATAAGTACATGGACCTGAAATTTTGCCAATTATGCTTAAAACTAGAGAGTTAATAGAACACGATATCACATGCAGTGTTCAAGTTTCTACAAGGGTTACCATGCGTCCGGTTTTCCCTGGACTTGTCCTCCTGTACAGCTCTTAAATCCACATCCGGCCAGGTTTTTCAAATATCTAAAAATATCCAGGATTTTGCCATTTTTTTGCTTTGGCATTTTCGAAAGGATACATTTTAAGATTTGGGATACTTTTTAAACATATTTAAATGGATAAACCATTTTTGTACATTTTCTTCCGGTGATGAAATGCAGTTGTGTAATGTTTGGACCAGGACAGTTTGATACAAGTCTGCACAATCTGTCATGGCATAATGTATGTGTTTGCACATCGACACACGCTTCAGAGTCAACCTCGCAGTGAGAGAGAGAGAGAGTCCAGTGGTGTGCTCAGTCTGCCATTCAGTGTCTTGTCTGAGTCTGCACCGTACACACTTATTTTGATTTTCTTCAAGAGATCTTTATTTGATATTATATTTTACTACTCCCAAACACAATGCCAAAACGAAAATGCAAATTCACCGCAGAATTAAAGACAAAATTCCCGTGTTTTTGAAGTGGTCAAGAATAATGGGAAGCCCTGGAGCCGAGTGCTAGGTATGTAAAGCTGGTACGTAGTCTTTATGGCAAATAAAGGTGCCATTGGTTTACAATCTCATGTAGACTCAGACAAGCACAATATTTCCAGCAATAATTCAGTATTTCGACTAGAAGAATGGCGGTTTGCAGTCTAAATTAATTGAGGTCCGGAACACACCCAATGAGACTGCCAATATGAAAGGTCAATACTGAAAGGAAGCTCTTGAAGAGTGTCCTCTTTTTTTGGAGTGTCCCTCTCCAGAG
>CM068959.1:1784338-1800145 GCA_035128595.1 Eptatretus atami
TGCTGTGATGATTGCTTCCCAGTTATATCAAAATCGGGTTGATACCTTTTGAGAATAAATCAAAAGTAGTGATCCCGGGATCATAATGACCTTCGCTCGACCTATAAATTCACCTCCTTAACATGCATATTTTTGATGGGAATATCAAGGCATCAGGAGGACATCGGGACAATTGGTTGCATAAAGTCTTCACAGTTATGGTGTTGTAATTAAACATAAAAGTACTTCGACAACACATATCACACAACTGTACAATGCATAATTGTCTCTCTTGTGTCGAGAAAAGCCTCCACTCATGCTTCTCTCTCTTGCTGAAGCCAGTTTGGAGATTGCTTCGCCACCATCGAGCTTTTTGACATCTCTTCCTCTCTCTCTCTCTCTAATCTGATTGGTTGCCTGGCATAGCAATGGCTCCTAAGGATTTCCTCAAGCAAAAGGAAATCCTTACCTGAGGATTTCCAAAGGGTAGTTTAAGCAACAAGGAAATCATGGAAATCCTTCGCGAAGGAATCACAGTGTACCTTAAGGGGAATCTTCTCAAGTTCTCAGAAGTTCTACAAAGTTTGGTGAAAATTGGACTTTAGTTTTAGCTGATGGAGGTTGTAGTCAAGTTTCATTGAAATCAGGTGTGTAGTTTCAGAAAAGGAAGAAAATATTAATTTTTGCGGGTTCAAACCCCTCCCTCCCCTTTGTAAACCACCCCAACCCTGATTTTTTTTTTTCAATGCTGTGAACAAACTTTAGTCCATCGTTGGTGATGAACGGTGTGATCGAGGTGAGCTAAAATTGAGCACACTGTGATACTTATGTAACACATGCATAATATCTACTCATTTACAAATGATAAAAAAAAACTTCATCAGCGTTAGAAACATGAGTAATTGGAAGGAACACAACGATTGCACATTCGAGGAAGTGAAGAGTCATTTAGTAAAGTCAAGACTCATTGACTGAAGAACCCTTTAGTGAAGTATTCCACAAACTTGAGTTTCCTCACTCTCAGGAGACATCACGGTGGGATTTCAAGGAATCTGAGTGGGAGGGACAGACCACACACTGACAAATCAAAGATTACCTTTTACGTGGAACGTTGACACAAGGTGAAAAATCACCCATACAGGTAAGGTGTTTACTCAAAGGTGTACAAGATGTATTCCACTGCAGGACACCTCGTCTCCACTCAAAATGGCTGTACATTACATCAGACGACGATTTTCATGGCAAAGCAAACACACATTTAGAAGGTTATGCCAGAGCACCTTACGCAGGTTACACATTCATACCTTATGCACATTACGTATTGGCACCTTATGTGAGTTACATATTGGCACCTTACTTAAGCAGGTTACGTACTGACACCTTACGCAGGTTACGTATTGGCACCGATGCAGGTTACGTGCCGGCACCTTAGCTAGCGGAGGGTGGAGGAGCTCCTTGTGAGCCAACGGCCATCCATATCTTGTGCCGAACTGTGTCTGTGGACGTTCTCTTGCAGTTGTTACTTTTTTTAGGAGGTTGGTGGCAAGATTTGCACTCCAGCCACCGTAAAACACTTCATTCCACTGAACACACTAAAAACGCAAATAAAACTGAAAACTCACTCTGTGGGAGTCCCTCCTGTGCTGCTGGCCTTCACAGGGAAGCTCACCGGTTTTTTGGGATTGGGGCAAAGCCTTCGGGACCCCCATTCCTTGATGACAGGAGGAAAAGCACGGGATAAACTTCCCGGGTTAGATTGCGGTGGAGTGTGACGTAGTGGTGCTGAGGTGTCATTCACCAGATGGTGGTCTCCTTGGGTTAACTTCAGGCGGTCCTTTCGGGTGGGTGCCGAGAATGTCCAATTCTGAAGATAGGATTATCACCTGTCTTTGTTATCATCTGAGCTCAAGCATTTGCACATTAGTATTGAAGCACTCTCTGAGTTTCGGAGACCGGATCGTGACGAGATCATGGTGGGTGGTTACACCTACTATTGGTCTGGTCGCTCTCATAGTGACCATGCCCAAGGAGTTGCTGTATCTGTGTCCAATAAGCTGACTCCAATGATAATTGAGGTAACACCGGTCAATGAGCGTATTATGAGACTAAGGATTTGTCACTCCTTGGGTGTCGTTTCCCTGGTCTCTGTATATACTCTGACTCATTGGGTGTGGTATGGTGCTGTTGGCACCTGTGCAGGAGGACGAAAGTCAGAGCCTTCAGGTCGTTGGTGCTTCCAGTCTTGCTCTACGGATGTGAGACTTGGACTCAGACCAGGGATCTGAGATGGAGACTTAATTCCTTTGGTACCAGGTCTCTTCGGAGAATCCTTGGCTATCGCTGGTCGGACTTTGTGTCCAATGAGAAGTTGCTGAGACTCAAATGAGATTTGTTAACTTCTTAGTCTGTGAGCGTCAGCTGCGGCTGTATGGAGATGTGGCTCGTTTTCCTGATGCTGATCCTGCACAGCACATTCTCTCAGTGAGGGAGCCTAGTGAGTGGAGGAGGCCAATGGGCCAACCACGTGCCTCGTGGCTGCAGCAGGTTGATCAGCATCTTAAGGAGATGGGGATGGGCCAAGCATCTGCCTGGGGGATGGCCATACGGAGGCCACTGGAGTACCGGCGGAAAGTTGATGCAGTGACGCACTGCTCCAGCGCATGCTCCCATACCTGACCTGATCTGACCTGACCTTATGTTGGTTGCGTACCGGCACGTTATATATTGGCACTTGCTTGTGTTGCCCCATACTGATTTTCTTGCCTTTTCCCTTTTGAATTTCCCAATCACCATTCCTCCTGCCAATTTCCCACTCTATTACCTGGTGTATTATAAATTCATGGAAGAGTTGATTTCGTGTCTTGACTTATCCTGTTTGGGTTTGGTTTGAGATAGAGCTTCTGGGAATAGTTGGTGTAATTAACCGATGGCCCCTTTAGATAACAAAAGTGTGACGCATAAAGTTGGTTCACTTGGCCAACTAGTAGCCATTATGCAGCCTCAGGGACGGTTTCCATCTGCTTCATTCATCTCACAGTTTCCATCAACTGACCCTTGGCGCGAAGTTCCGGCTGAGTGCTGTAGACTGCGTCTGCAGTCTTTTTATAGATTTGTTGGGTTTCGGGCTATCTAACCCATTACCATCACAGTGGTGAGGTGTGGGATTTGGGACTGCCTGATGACTGTAAATAAATATATACATATATATATATATATTGTTACGGATTTCAGAATCCGGTCTGATGAATGCATCCACACATCCAGGTCCTTTGACAGATATTTCCTTAAATGCATGTTCAGATTAGCCCCATCCCAGTGTCTAATGGGATTTTAAATGTGATGCGTTGAGAAGGGTAAAGGATAGATCACCTCTCTCTTATGGGAAGCTTTTTTCTTTACGACAGACACATTTATGTACATATTTCTTTCACTAGCGCTGAGGCCCGCCCTTTTTCGAGCGCACAGGTTGTCATGGTAACGGTGCGCAAGTGGGGCAGGGTGAGCTTGGGGGGAATCTGCGCCCGCCGAGACGGGCCGGATATATAAAAAGAACTGGAGAGGTCCATTGAAAGAAGGAGAAAGAAAGCGAGAGAGGAAGCGTGCGAGAAGAGAAGCGAGCAAGAAGCGTGGAAGCACGCGAGGGAAGGAAGCGAGCGAGCAAGAAAAGCAAGTGTGCGAGCGCGCAAGTGATGAAGTGAGCGAGTGAGCGTGTTGGTGTCTGACCAGCGCCAACAACAAGACAATTCGCCAGTCAGTTCGTCCTTTCCAGTGCTAGAACAAGCGAGCATGTGGTGCGCGTGTGGATGTGAGCAGTGCCGACAACGAGTGAGGCACGGGTCGGTCACAATGAGTGAGGCACGGGTCGGTCACAACGAGTGAGGCGCGGGTCAGTCACCAACGGACTGTTTGGGTCACTGGACGTCACCAGTTTCGTGAAGTGTGAGGAGCTGCCCGTGTCACAGCACCAGGGTGTAAACCCGCGACAGACGATCTCGGTGCCCCCCAGACGTCAACTGGCATTCAAGGCTGTTGGCGAGTGGGTGCACGGCAAGGTTGGGTGCTGGCGATGGACAAGACATGCACACACACACATTTCAGGAGGTTTTCACTTCACGGACGATTTATCTCTGGTGAGTGAAATGACTCTTCCCCCCCCCACCCGCCCCCCCGAAGAACGCTGGGTACCCTTGTCTGAGTTTAGTTAGTGAGAAAGTCAACCCCCCACCCCTGATAAGCATCTGCTCTCTGTCTCTTTCCTTGTCATTTTGATTGATTTTGTTAGTAATAATTTATTATTTCCTTATTAATAAGTTATTTATTGACTTCCAACCTGTCCGGTTTGTCCTTTCCTCCCTTGTCTAGCATTGTCCAACCGTGAAGTACTGGGAGGTAATTACCACAGATTTACCAAAAATCTCGGCACGCACCAGCGTTAAACGCTCGGTTCGCCCTAATTAAATGTCATCGAGATAACATTGTGCTTTACCGGGGCGCGCTCCTCCGCTCAGGTAACCCGTGACCCTCTAGTTAAACGGAATAATTAAATGGGGACACTGAACTCGTGGTTAACTTGGTGGCGTTCGTGGTTCTAAAACAACCCACCGTACCACAACGTTAATTGTGAGCGGTGGCCCCAGGTCCGGCTCTATCAAGGACACCCGGGGATTAATCCCCGAGTGACAACCTGGTGTCTCGGTACCCGTGGCCGCAACAATATATACATACACAGTACACACATGCAGCACTCGGTAGAGCACACACCTCACGAGGCTGAACAGTTTATGTTTTGTCTCCCACTGATAGGCCGAATCTGCATCTGGACCTGAACCAGAATCTCATCGGCATGTTCTTGTCACCTACCCAACTCATCCACCCAGTTTTGTCATATGTCCATAACTTCTTGAGATATCATGCCATGTGTAGTTTTTGGCCCTATCTCCCAATTGTGAAGAATCACTTTGAAATTCTAATATCCGGATCCGAATCTGGATCTTCACCAAAATCGAATCAATTCGTTTTTGTCACACACTCAACCTGTCCAACGAGTTTCGTCCAAATCCGTCCAAAACTTTTTGAGATATCCTCCTCACAAGCAAACAAACAGGGGTGATAACATAACCTCTGCCCACCTTCAGTAGTGGAGGTAAAAATAAAAATGGTTTCAAAATTGTTCACATTTATGAACCACAGATTGCTGTTGTCATGATAAGTGAGGGTGAATGAGAGGTGCTCAAATCATCAACTATAATAATTGATAATAATTAAAAAAATCAATCCACCAATCTGTTATTAACCCAACACTGGCAATAAAAATCCTCATGGAGAAATCAAGACGGTTTTAGAATCATTCTGATTATCATGGAACATCACAATAACCTAATATATATATATATATATATATATATATATATATATATATATATATATATATATATATATATATATATATATATATATATATATATATATATATATATATATATATATATATATGTGTGTGTGTGAAAAGGAAGGTCGGTGAGGCAGAGGGTCGGTGAAGCCGTCCATCAGTCCGGTAAGACTATATGCCTATTAATCACGTCCTGTTTGAACGTTCATTCCCCAAGACCATCAAGACCCCGAAAACCCAAAAGTCCTCGAGGAACCAAGAGACCCTGAAGACCCCAAAGTCACGGAAGACCTAAAAGGACCCTGAAGACCCAAAAGGACCCTGAAGAATCAAAACACCCAAAAGACCATAAAGACCCCAAAAAACCCAAAGAATCAAAAGACCCTGAAGACCCTGAAGAATCATAAGACCCAAAAGACCATAAAGACCCAAAACCCCCCAAAGAATCAAAAGACTCTGAAGACCATGAAGACCCAGAGGACCCAAAAGACCATGAAGACCCAAAAGACCCTGAACACCAAAAGACCCTGTGAAAAGTCACAGAAGACCCAAAAATGACCCTGAAGACCCAAAACCCCCCAAAAACCCAAAAGTCCACAAAGACCCAAAAAGACCCTGAAGACCTAAAAAGACCCTGAAGACCTAAAAAGACCCTGAAGACTTTAGATTCCTGAGATCTTAACACCATTTAGACCCCTTACACCCTTCAGATTAGACCGCTTAGACCCTTGACCATTTCGATCACTCTTGACCTTACTTATATACAATACTGATCACTAAATAGAGGGGGAGCATCTCGGGAGAGTGCAAAACCTCGCGCCCAATACAGCTGGGTCACTTCAAGTGAACCTTATATCTTATTCATTAAAATATGACGTCAACAGTGCTGACAGTTATAGTTCTTTTCTCCAACATTTTTTTTTGGGGGGGGGGGTTGGAAAATCACTTAAAACATGTAGGAAAGAAATCACCAAAAGATAGAAATCGAAATGTTGTTGAAAAAAAAAGTTGCAAAAAATTTTTTTTCTCTAACATTTTTTGGTGGGGGGGGTTGGAAATCACTTAAAACATGTAGAAATGCCAAAAAATTTTCTCTATTTTTTTTTGGGGGGGAAGGTAACAAATTTTTTTTGGGGGGGGGGTGGAATCACTTAAACATGTAGAAATGCAAATAAAAAAAATATTCTCTTTTTAGTTGGGGGGGTAACAAATTTCTTTTTTTTGGTCGGGGTGGAAATACTAAAACATGTAAGAAATTGCAAAACAAAAATAATTTGCAAACAACTTTTTTAATGCGGCCAGCGGGGGGGGACCAAGTCCAAAATTTAATGCATGACTCTTGGACCATACCTAACCCCCCCACCAAGTTTCGCTCGAATCCGTCAGGAGTTTTTCCGCTTATACTGTCCACAAAACAAACAAACAAACAAACAGACAAGAGGGTGAAAACAGTAACCTCTGATCTTCAGATGGCGGAGCGTTAAGAAATATATATCACCGATATTACAATAAATTGTGGAAAAGAACATGTTTAGTATTCTGATTCGGTGTCAATCTCTCTGAAAAGGAGTCTGGACCCAAAACCCCCCCCCCCCCCCTCTTCCCAGAAAACACAGTTCCCCACTGTGCTTTTTTTCTTCCCTCTCCCGCCTCTCATCTCCTGCTCCCCTTATTGTGCGTCTCTGTGTGTTAGCTCTCATACGAGCCTCGACAGTGCATCCAACAAATAAATATATAATAATAATAAAGATCATGCCAACACAGCAAATCTGTGACATCAATCTCTGCAACGACGTGTGGAGAGGTGAGCGGAGCAAGCCGGTCCACGCTTATCTTTGGTATAAAATTGAAGCTCATGGTACTATACAGCTGAATGACCTAATATAGCTTATGCAGGAGATCAACGGATGAAATGAAAGTCAGAAACGAATAGGCCTGGAGATACCAATGTGTGGAATACTCGATCACTCCCTGCCCATAACCTTCCACATCGTGGAAGGCTTTGTTTTTGACTGTCTCAAGAGGAGAAAGGTGGGAAGTATGAGCATCAGGCCACCAGAGAGGGGAGCCTTACTCAATGGAGTTCCATATGAAAGCCCTGTTCACCATGATGAACTTTATCTGGCTCAGGCATGCCTTCACTTTATAGACAATATCCAGGCAGCAACTTGCCTTTAATGCTGGTTTGGTGATGCTGCCATCCCCCCCCCCCCCCCCCCCCCCCCCGACCACCATGAAAGGTTATGGCTGATACTGAGGCCAAGGAGTTCCAGGGACTGCATCTCATCTCATGGCCATTCAGAGAAGTGGATTGGATAATTTGAGGATTATTCTGGAGAGACGGTGCAGATGCATGACACGTCGGCATTGAACAACATGCTCCAACTAGACGACCAGTGGCTTATCTTGTCGAGATCAGATGAAAGGAATTCAGCAGTGGCTGACCTTTCACAAGTATGATGCATCGTCAAACACAGGGTGGAGTCATGCGCACAATGGCAATGTTGGATTTCAATGAGATGATAGAAAAACAGGATGAAGGAATGGAGATGAGTATCATTCTTGGACATTTAGATGGTACGTACATGAACGTTGGTTTCTAGAAGAACACATGCAGTCTCTATATGAGCCGGGATGTTTGGAGAGAAGAAAGGCTGAGTGTAGAGAGACCTGAATGAAAGTGGTTAATAACTGCAAAACCACAAACCTGACTGTGGTGAGCGAGCAGCAGACCCTAAGACATTCTCTTCTGCAATAACATTCCACTAACTTGAATGATCTTAGAATAAACCACCATGAGAAGAATTGAGAGCCATACTTCATAGCACTTCAGATTAAGGACTTGACTACCATGATAAGCTGTTGATGACCCAGAATAAACGACTCTACAAAGAATACCAAGTCATTGATCAACGTTGGAGCCAGCTTTGAAATACAGCATAGTATTCCCAAAACAAGTCGTATCTCACGGTGTGGCCAAGGAGCTCCAGAGGCTACACTTCTCTCAGTAGTTGCCGGCGTAAGCAAACTGGGGTATCAGGCAGCTTATGGTTGTTGAGTGATAAGATGAGAGTGTGGGACTTACTGATATTTTATGTGTATACGAAGTCAAGGCTCGTGGAAGAGCTCGAAGTCCTGAGGTGGACGTTCATGAAGATGAGGAGCAGGGATACAACAGAACAGAACAAAAATATCATCATAAAAAAGGGGAAGCACACCACATGGGGAAGAATGAGAGCAAGGGGGGAGGGGGAGGGGGGGCAGAGAGTAGGTTTTCTGAGTGAAGCATAACTTTGTTATTTGTTACTAAATTTATTTTATATCTTTTTCTATATTTTTACCTGCAGCATGTCACAGGTCAACAAGAGCTTCACATTGATGCTGTTGTTGTTGTTGTCGTTGTTGAGAGTCAATTTTTGAAATGTGCACGCACTGGTCTGACAGCTGCGAGACCACACCTAATCTGTCGCTTGACTCCACACACCATAGCACCCAGACTAAATGATGTGGCCACCATCTTGGTTTTCTGGTAGGCCTAACACATCAGGAATTTAGGCCTCTGCTGATTATACTAATCATGTGTCGAAAAAAACAAAAAAAATCTAATCATATGTGGAATAAAAATTATTAGAAAGGTTTAATCAAGCCCGTACGCACCTTCGTAAAAAAAAAAATAGCGTTGCGTGATTTTTGAATGGCCCCATATTGGGGTTAAACAACGCTTGATCGTGCGATGGATCAGCTTGTTCTGACATAACCGTTCTGATGTGACTGTGATGAATCAACTGTTTTAAGAGAGCTTTAAATGTGTATTTCCCAATCGGACCGTTACCGGATTTTTAAAGTCAATTCACTCGTGCATAATGGTGAGGTCCCATTCCCCAAATGACCATGTACAGGTTTTTATTACCACAGAGCAAGCACGCACGCACGCACGCACACACGCACGCACGCACGCACGCACACACCAAAACTGAGGTAACAGATATAAAGGGAAATCTGTTCAGATCACGATGAATCTTATCCATCTAATCATATACATTCACATGGGAACACAGGACAGACACAACTCTATCTAATCATATAATTCACATGGGAACACAGGACAGACACAACTCTATCTAATCATATACATTCACATTGGGAAACACAGGACAGACACGGCTCTATCTAATCATATACATTCACATGGGAACACAGGACAGACACACTCTATCTAATCATATACATTCACATGGAACACAGGACAGACACAACTCTATCTAATCATATACATTCACATGGAACACATGACAACACGCTCTATCTAATCATATACATTCACATGGGAACACAGGACAACACAAATCTATCTAATCATATACATTCACATGGGAACACAGGACAGACACAACTCTATCTAATCATATACATTCACATGGGAACACAGGACAGACACAACTCTATCTAATCATATACATTCACATGGGAAACGGACAGACACAACTCTATCTAATCATATACATTCACATGAAACACAGGACAGACACAACTCTATCTAATCATATACATTCACAGGGAACACGGGACAGACACAACTCTATCTAATCATATACATTCACATGGGAACACAGGACAGACACAACTCTATCTAATCATATACATTCACATGGAACAAGACAGACACCTCTATCTAATCATATACATTCACATGGGAACACGGACAGACACCTCTATCTAATCATATACATTCACATGGAACACGGACAGACACCTCTATCTAATCATATACATTCACATGGGAACATGGACAGACACCTCTAATCTAATCATATACATTCACATGGGAACATAGGACAGACAACCTCTATCTAATCATATACATTCACATGGGAACACAGGACAGACACACTCTATCTAATCATATACATTCACATGGGAAACAAGGACAGACAGCTCTATCTAATCATATACATTCACATGGGAACACAGGACAGACAACTCTATCTAATCATATACATTCACATGGAACACAGACAGACAACTCTATTAATCATATACATTCACATGGAACACAGGACAGCACAAACTCTATCTAATCATATACATTCACATTGAACACAGGACAGACATCTCATCTAATCATATACATTCACATGGAACACAGGACAGACACCTCTATCTAATCATATACATTCACATGGAACACAGGACAGACACTCTATCTAATCATATACATTCACATGGGAACACAGGACAGACAACTCTATTTAATCAATAACTTCACATGGGAACACAGGACAGACACAACTCTATCTAATCATATACATTCACATTGGAACACAGGACAGACAACTCTATCTAATCATATACATTCACATTGAACACAGGACAGACACAACTCTATTAATCTATACATTCACATGGGAACACAGGACAGACACAACTCTATCTAATCATATACATTCACATGGGAACACAGGACAGACACAACTCTATCTAATCATATTCATTCACATGGGAACAAGGACACACACTCTATCTAATCATATACATTCACATGGGAACACGGACAGACACAACTCTATCTAATCATATACATTCACATGGAAACACGGACAGACACAACTCTATCTAATCATATACTTCACATGGAACACAGGACAGACACAACTCTATCTAATCATATACATTCACATTGGAACACAGGACAGACACAACTCTATCTAATCATATACATTCACATGGAACACAGGACAGACACAACTCTATTTAATCATATACATTCACATGGGAACACAGGACAGACACAACTCTATCTAATCAATACATTCACATGGGAACACAGACAGACACAACTCATATCAATCATATACATTCACATGGGAACACGGACAGACACAACTCTATCTAATCATATACATTCACATGGAACACAGGACAGACACAACTCTATCTAATCATATACATTCACATGGGAACATAGGACAGACACCTCTATCTAATCATATACATTCACATGGGAACACAGGACAGACACAACTCTATCTAATCATATACAATTCACATGGGAACACAGGACAGACACAATCTATCTAATCATATACATTCACATGGGAACACAGGACAGACACAACTTCATCTAATCATATACATTCACATGGGAAACAGGACAGACACAACTCTATCGTAATCATATACATTCACATGGAAAACACGGACAGACACAACTCTATCTAATCATATACATTCACATGGAACACAGGACAGACACAACTCTATCTAATCATATATACATTCACATGAGAACAAGGACACACACGGCTCTATCTAATCATATACATTCACATGGGAACAGGACAGACACAACTCTATCTAATCATATACATTCACATGGAACACGGACAGACACAACTCTATCAATCCATATACATTCACATTGGAACACAGGACAGACACGGCTCCATCTAATTTTATTCACACCCGGAGTGTCAATGTCCGAATTGGACAAATGAACACTTTTATTTTTATACAGCAGTCAGAGCTGCTGCTAAGGTCAATTCCATAGTTAAAATTTTGAAATCTAGTTCAGGTTAAGAGATTCTCGAGCTCATCACATACGCAGAAATTAAATAAAGGCTCCAACACTGGCGTCTCTGGGCGTTTATAAGCATCGCGATGCATCCAGCAATCCGTAGGTATGAAGATGAGGCATTTGATTGACATGATTGAGGGAAGTGAAAAAACAAATATTGAACGCTTTATCATGAAGAAACTGGTGTGGCCTGTTCGAAGTAGTCAAGGCATTGTTGAGCAGCCCCCAAAAAATGGCGAATTAAGACCCCAGCATGGAGAGTGGGTTGAGAGAGTGTTATGGAGGAGACACACTGACACACTTATTCGTGTATATATAGACATGATGCATCAAAATTAGTTATATACATTGGTGAAGAACAGAAGAACACTTGCCTTCATTACCAGTGTATCATCTTAGTGCAAATTCACTTGAAGAACAGAACACTAAAGGAAGAGGGGTTGAGGATATGGAGGGAAGTCATTTGTCTTCTTTCCTGTAATATTGTTCACCAGACTGAGTGGTGTAATGGTTCGAGCATCCGCTCTGAGTCTGGGAGGTGGATGGTTCAAACACTGGCCGAATCCTACCAAATAATTTAAAATGGAACTTGCTGCTTCCTTGCTTGATGCTCAGAATTTACAAGGATTGAGCACAGACAAACAACGCTGGCAAGGCAATGGCAAACCACCCAGTATAACCCTTCCCAACAAACATCTTCAGCACCACAAACGCTCTGTAAAGACCATTGCCTTCCCAACAGCAATTAGGGCAAGAATTTGAAGTTCAGGGTGCTTGCGATAGCTTGCCTACCTACTCTTAATGAAGGACACCGTGGGATCCATCTTTAACGTCCACAGACTAATGCCGGCAGATAGGATGCTCAGTTTAACATATATCTGAAGGATGGCACACACACTGATGAAAAAGGCACTGACGACACACACACTCCCTGCCTGTAAAACACCGGGCTGACAGTTGAAAGCTGGGTCGGGATTCAAACTCAGGCTAGACGGCTTGGAGGTGAGTGTGCGTACCTCAAGGGCCGAGGTCATCCTTCGAGCCAGAATGATTATTACTGAGCTTAAATAGTCTGGGCTGTATTTGTGGGACAAACAGTCACAAATGCTACCTGGAAAACAGGTAAATTGGAATCCCAAGTAAACATGATTGCTTGGAACATAAAGACTTGAAATGGATGCAACAGCAGACAGATGGTAGGAATGTTTCGTGACAACTGTTAATAATCCAAGGGGCTGCCAGGATAGCTCAGAGGTAACAAAGTTCCTGATGAGCTGGCTAGTCTGGGCTTCACTCCAAACCAGACTCTAAATTGCTTTCCTGGTGCTTCACAGGTTGGATGCTGCATCAATGAATGTGCAATCTTCGGAGGGATTTTAAGTTGGTTGTTTCATCTGCTGAAGATTAGCAGGAGGATGATAAAGATCACAGAGTGGCTTTCACAAGCCTAAACCATTGTGTGCCAGCATCCCGGTCAAATTCCAAAATCCTCCCGTAACCCTGCGACAGTGGCAACCTGTCCACAGTTGGCAACTTTCCACAAAAGTTGTGCATTGCCATGTGAAAAGTATAGGAATACTTTGGCTTTGACCTATGACTGAAACAACCTGAGAGGTGTTTCATTCAAAGCTAAAATATATTGATACAAGTAACATGAATTACAAGTTCAAGCCTTTGTGGCTAGCAATGCATACCCAACCATCCATCTTTCATCATGTCATTAATCATGACCACCAGCTGAGACTCAGTATTTTGCTCCTTTTCCTGGGAAAGTCTCATCGAAAAACCAATGTGGTCGTCTGTTAACCACGTCTGTGAACCATAATAATGCATTCCCAGCATCCTTCACAGAAATCATTCCTCGTTAATCTAATGTGTGTGCCGCTCTCTACAGAGCCATGCCCTGTGTACACAAAACAAAATAACAACAACCATTGAACACATCAAAATGAACCTCACTGTGGGAACCACAACCAGATGGACCATCCAGCTGTCAGGCAGCGAATACTTCAGGGAATGAAACAAAGCTTAGGATGTGCAGCAACCTCAAGGTCCTGACATGCATGCCTGCCACAACTTTCGTTAAAAACAGGTTCGCTTCAACTCCTGCCAGGACCAAGAGGTAAAAGCAATAGTGACAGCGAGAAAAAGATGTCTAAATACATGAAGAAATGGCAGCAAGGTACAAGTCGAGTCCCATAACAGCAAACACGGTATATACAAATATAGTATACTGTAATATTATATACATCTAATATATAAAGCTCTTTATAACCACTGAACGACTGAATCACTGACTGATATTAAACATCGGCACCTTTCGGGTGATGTAGAAAGCTGAAATTTTGTGGGCTGATGGACATCGAAGCCGACACACCAATATAAATCACAGTGCCATCGGAAAGCATCAGCAAACGAAAATATAAGTAAATGAAAATAAATAAATGGAAAAAATGAAAAATAAATGCAGGTGAGCGACCCGACACAATGGGGAAGCACGGTAATTTTGCATGCTGATCGACATCGAAGCCGATACACCAGGAAACAAACAAAAAAAAAAATAACAGAACCATCAGAAAGCATCCATAAATGAAAATATAAATAAATGAAAATAAATAAATGAAAAATCAAATGCAGGTGAGCGATCTGAGACAAAGGGAAGCAAGCCACATATGAACAACACACACACACACACCACACACACACACACACACACACACACACACACACACACACACACACACACACACACTTTTGCATGTCGATAGACATCGAAGCTGATGCAGCAGGACAAAAAATAAAAAATCACAGAACCATTGGAAAATGTCAAAAATGAAAATATAAATAAATGAAAATAAATTAAATGAAAATAAATAAAAGAAAAATGAAATGCAGGTGAGCGACCCGATACAATGGGGAAGCACAGTTCGTTATTGCTTGCAATGTGAAAGCGTACCCCGCATACAACCCGTCGCTTCGCTGACGGGGACAATGGGGCGGGAGGGGGAAGAGAGAGGGAGAGAGAGAGAGAGAGAGAGAAGAGAGAGAGAGGAGAGAGAGAGAGAGAGAGAGAGAGAAAGGGGAAGAAAGGGGGGAGAGAGAATGAAGAAGGGGGGCTAGGAAGGGGGACAGGAGAGCGAGAATGGGGGGGGGAGGTGGGGAGATGGGGAGAGTAGCACATCACCAAAATTTGCTATACACGGAGGGAGGGAGGGGTGCGAGGAGGGTGTAAGAGAGAGAGAGAGAGAGAGGAGGAGGAAGAGAGAGGGGAGGAGGAAGAGAGAGGGGGAGGAGGAAGAGAGAGAGAGGGGGGGGAAGAGACACAGAGAGGAGAGAGAGACACACACACACACACACACACACAGAGCGAGAGTGACAGAGGTGTGGGAGAGAGTGCTGCATTTTATTAGGAGGGGGAGGGGAGCAAGGGAGGACAGAGAGGAGGAGAGGTGGGGGGGGGGGTGGGGTGAGGTGAGAGGAAAAAAAAAGAAGAGGTGAGTGGTGGAGGTGGGGTTAACAAAGAGAATGATATGTTGTGCTTAATGACCGAACACACACACAAAAAAAACTCATGTCAGAACAGCTGTACACACGACACAGCAGAGTTTGTAAAGTAATCCGCTGGCATATCTGCAAAAATTTGATATCTCAGTCCCAGAAAATTCATGGGAACATGAACCAAAAGCGATCACTAAAAACATTGACGAACCTCTCACGTACAACCAAATGATCCCATCGAGCGTGAACATCGAAAACAAAGCATTGTGACCAGATTTCATACCGAGGTACAAAAAAGAGAAGACATTGCTAATTGACGTGTTAATACCAGTGATTTTGGACTAACAATGCAGAAATCAAGAAAATG
>CM068959.1:1817852-1839284 GCA_035128595.1 Eptatretus atami
TTACTGCCCTGCATAACAAAGGTGCAAAAACAGATCTCTGCAACGACAGACCAATCAGCCTTCTCCCAATCACCAGCAAGGTTATGGAATCCATCATCGCTTCAGACATTAAATCCTTCTCTTCTCCAGGTGCTTGATTTCCAATCATCAATTTGGTTTCAGACCAGGTCAGTCTACCCTGGATATGCTGCTTCTGCTCTCCCAACAATGGATGGAGGTCCTCAATGCCGGACATGAATCGAGCCATATCCCCAAACATATCGCGTGCTTTTGACAAGGTCTGGCACCCTTCCCTACTCACCAAACTCTCTTCCTATGGTATCCAAGGCCATCTCCACTCATGGCTCGCAGACTTCCTCTCCTGTTGCAGTCAACGTGTGGCCCTAAATGGAGTTCTTTCATCCCTCTTCCTGTCCAGGCTGGAGTTCCTCAAGGTAGCGTTTGGGCCCTGTTCTTTTTTCTGGTTTTCATCAATGATCTCTCGACTCTCTGGAAAATCCTCTTTTCTCTTTGCTGATGACTCCACCCTCTGCCGTACCATCTGTCATCCCTCAGACCGGCAAGCAGCAGCTTCTTCGCTCACTGCAGATGTGGGTAAAATTACAAACTGGTCCAACACGTGGAACATGTCTTTCAATCCGGACAAATCTCACACTCTCACTATGTCTCTCCAAAAGGATCGTTTTGACCCCCCCCCCCCACCATCCACTTTCACAACAATCTCCTGAAGAAGTCCTTTCTTTCAAGCTTTCTCGATCTCACGATCTGCCATGATCTTTCCTGGGAAAACCACATTTCCAACCTGGCCCCAAAGCCAGTCCGACTGGGAATCCTCCGTCATGCCAAGTCCTTCTTCCGCCCACCTGAGCTCCTGACCACATATGCTCGTCCGCAGCCTGATGGAGTAATGCTCTCCTCTCTGGGCTGGTGCTCCTGCCTCCCACCTTTCTCGGCTTCATGCTGTGGAAACCAAGGCATTTCAGATCATTGGATCTCCCGCAATGAGGTTGAGTCTTTGGGTCTCTCACTCTCTCACCGCAGGCAGGTCGTGGTCTTTCTGTCTTCTACCATCTCCTCTCCAGTCTTGCCCCCCCCACTCTGTCTGCGATTTGTCCCACCATATTTCCACAGGGCGCTCAACGTCCACCAACAACCCCCTCTGGTAAAACTAACAAAATCACGAATAACTGCTCACCTTAACTCTTTCATTCCTCTTTTTTCCTGCCTTTGGAATAAACTCCCTCACTTTATCAATCCCATTCGTCCCTCCAGGCCTTCAACACACCTGTTCACCACACCCTCTTAACGTGTGGCTCCCATCCAAAATCCTCGATCTTTTCTACCCCCGTAAATCCACCCAAACCCACCTCCTTCAAATTCCCTGCTTTCCTTCCAGAAAGTCCCTGTAATGTCCTTATTTTATACCCCATGTTCCCCGCCCAATCCCTCTCCTTCCACAGATCTCCTAATGTCTTTGTTCCCCACTGTTTTGTCCTTCCCACTCCTGCCCCTCTTGTCTCATGTCCCCC
Source organism: Eptatretus atami (assembly GCA_035128595.1). Classification (NCBI taxonomy): domain Eukaryota; kingdom Metazoa; phylum Chordata; class Myxini; order Myxiniformes; family Myxinidae; genus Eptatretus; species Eptatretus atami. The sequence continues at coordinate 1,819,382 of CM068959.1, forward strand.
TTGCTGTGTGTTGTGTGTTCGTTCTTTCATACGAGCCTTGACAAGGTATACAAAAATATTTTTTTTTATAGATGGTGACTTGTTAACCGAGCCTCGAGGTGTGTTTACATACATACAATAATATATATATATATATATATATTATTATATATATATATATATATATTTATATATATATATATACATATATATACATACCGGCGTAGTGGCGTGCGCCTGTAATCCGGCTACTCGGAGGCTTGGGTTGGAGGATCGCTTGAGGACGGTGCTCTGTGCTGGGCACGCTATGAGAGGGTGTAGGGAACCCGGTATCATGGTGAAACCCAATCCTTATCCCTGTGTCGTAAGAGGCGACCAGGGTTGCGTCAGGAAGGGCATCCGGCGTAAAACCTGTGCCAAATCAGTATGCGGATCATAACGGATGATCCGCTGTGGCGACCCCTAACGGGAGCAGCCGGAGACGAACAACAACAACAACATTATATATATATATATAATATATATATATATATATTATATATAATTTATATTACATATATATATATACATATATATATATATATACAACACAGAGGGAGGTGAAATTCGTTGCACATGATGTGCAATGCACGCAGAGTAATACGAGTGTTCATTTACGTCCGTAGGATGTCCAAGAGATAACGAAGATTTCAGCACACCTGACGCTAGGCCGAGTCTTCAGACTTTGGCCTGCTCACGAGGCTGTACGGTCGAAACAAAACGTCCCAGAAGATAAAGGAAATAGGGTCACATTTGCACATGTAGTGTTTTTAATAATGCGTTTTCGTGTTACCAAACATCATATCTTCCAGTGTCCTTGAACATTTCGAATAAAATAATTCCAATTCGGAATTTTTAACAGGCCCAGACAGTCCATATATATATGAGTCCATATAAAAAAGCAGGAGTCTCTTTCTTCCTGTCGCTGCACTACTCCCTTGGTTTTGGGATTTGCCAAGCTAAACTTTCTGGGGAACATTTTGGGGTCCCAAGGTGCGTGGGAGGTTTTATACAGTTCTCAAAACAATTATGATTTTGAGTTTCCACCCGTACAAAACTGCTCCCTCTCTGCATGTAAACACATTCACAGCTTCGGCATTCGCAGTTTCACCATTGACAGCATGTAGAAACATTAACCACCTTCTGGTGGGTTCAGCTACAGTAAAAAATATTTGTCCAATTCCTTCATGAACTGGATGTCCAGGCTTGACGTTCAACTGAAGGTGGCACAGAAATGTGGAATTTATTGCAGGTTCATGGTTTGGCATTCGCCATTTCCGCATTGTACGTTTGCTTTTGCAATCCCACCCATGCGTAGCACGGGTACCTTGCTAGCTATTAATAAGCTTAAACACTGTAATAAGTTCATCCTAGCTCCAAAACATACCACTGATTTTGGACGTATATCATGCTTTTGATACAGTCTGGCATCCTACCTTACTCTCCCAACTCTCTGCCTGGGCCATCCAAGGTCAACTCCACATAGATAATGACTTCCTCTCCTCTTGTAGCCAACGTGTGGCTCTCAATGGAATCCTTTCATCTCCTCTCCCTGCCAAGGCTGCAGTGCTCCAAGGCAATGTCTGGGCCGAGTCCTATTCCTGGTTTTCATTAATGATCTCTCTGACTCTCCTGAAAATCCTCTTTATCTCTTTGCTGATGACCCCACTCTCTGCCGTGACATCTCTCATCCTTCAGACAGGCAGGCTGCAGCCTCGTTCCGCTCTTCAGACCTTGACAAAATCACAAACCGGTCAAACACTTGGAACATGTCTTTCAATCCAAACAAATCTCACTCACTCTCTCTCTTCGAAAGGACCATCTGGCAACCCCTCCACCCTCTATCTACTTTCTTTCTTTAACAATCCTCTTGAGGAAGTTCAGTCATTCAAACTCCGAGGTCTCACTATCATCCATGACCTTTCTTTGTTCAATCACATTTCGATGTTGGCCTCCAAAGCCAGCCGCCGACTGTCCATTCCCCGTCATACAAAGTCCTTCCTTGGCACATCTGAACTCCTATCCACCTCCAAGGCCTTCATCTGCAACTTGATGAAGTACTGCTCTTCCCTTTGGGCTGGCTCCCCTGCCTCACACCTTGCTCAGCTTGACGCCATGGAAACCAAGGCTTTCAAGATTATGGGAATCTCCCTCGATGAAAATGAGTCTATGGGCCTGTCACTTCGCCATCTCAAACAGGTCGGTGGTCTCTCTGTCTTCTGCCGCCTCCTTTCTGGTCGTGCACCCTCTGCTCTTTCCCTGACCCACCCCCTCCCCCCACCTTCACCCAGATTTCTGCAGGGTCCACACGGTCTACCATCCAATACTTTTTGGTGAAACTACTAAAATCCAGGATCACTGTTCACCTCCACTCATTCGTTCCTCTTTTTTCCTGCCTGCGGAATCAACTTGTACATCTTCTTCAATCTAATTCCTCCCTCCAGGTCTTCAAGACAGTTGTTCACCACCATCTCAGATCGCCCCCAATCCAAAACCATCACATTTTCTACCTTCGTTAACCCCGACCCGCACCCCATTCCCTCCTCTTTCCAAATTTCTAGTTTTCCCTCCTTGGAGTTTCCTTTTACATCCATCATGTTCACTCCATGCATCGTCTCCTGCTATTCATTCCTCCCCACACCCATTGTTTGTCAAGTTCTCCTCGATCTTGACCTTCAACTCTATCATTGTGTCCCCCCCCCCCCCGCCCCTCTCTCTCCGTTGTTCCTTTTGTCTCCTCACGTGTTCAGTGTATTAATTATAGCTCTTCCACGAGCCTCGACAATCTATTAAAATAACCCCGAAAATTACATCGATAAGTCGGAGGTGGGGGGGGGGCGGAAGAACTGATATTGTATAACTAGACGACAAATGTTAGAGGTGGGCTTTCTTACTCGAACCATGTGTGGATTAAGGCCCAGGTGGAGTAATTAACTCAATCATTAATTGGTAGAGGGTCAAAATGCTTTGTACGTTTTGGATACTGAGAGCTGATGTTCTGACGGTTCTTTTTGTCTTGCACCACTTTTGTCAAATAATTACTTTTCTGATTAGAAAGGACTTCATCTTGTGTGGGCCTCATTACCTGCAGGATCCTGAAACCTCATTTCTCTTCGGTTACATCATACTAATCATTAATATGCCAATTACTTAATTAATGCACATTCCATTTTTAATTAACTGAGATCGAGTTACCATTTTTGAATGTGTGTATTTTCTTTACCCACGTGTCATTTACCGCAAGGATGGAATCAACAGAACATTCACCGAGGTATGCTAACCACCGAGGTATGCTAACCCCTGACGTATGTTAACCACTGACGTATGCTAACCACTGACGTATGCTAACCACCGAGGTATGCTAACCACCGAGGAATGTTAACCACCGAGGTATGCCAACCAAACATTCACCGAGGTATGCTAACCACCGAGGAATGCTAACCACTGACGTATGCTAACCACCGAGGTATGCTAACCACCGAGGAATGTTAACCACTGAGGTATGCTAACCAAGCTGTTGGTTAACCACCGAGGTATGCCAACCAAACATTCACCGAGGTATGCTAACCACCGATGTATGCTAACCACCGAGGAATGCTAACCACCGAGGTATGCTAACCACCGAGGTATGCTAACCACCGAGTATGCTAACACACCGGGAATGCTAACCACTGAGGTATGCTAACCACGAGGAATGCTAACGTCACTCTGAGGTATGCTAACCACCGAGGAATGCTAACCCACGAGGTATGCTAACCACCGAGGAATGCTAACCACCGAGGTATGCTAACCACCGAGGAATGCTAACCACCGAGGAATGATAACCACTGAGGTATGCTAACCACCGAGGAATGCTAACCACCGAGAATGATAACCACCGAGGTATGCTAACCACCGAGAATGATAACCACCGAGGAATGCTAACCACCGAGGTATGCTAACCCACGAGGAATGCTAACCACCAGGTATGCTAACCACTGAGGATGTTAACCACCGAGGAATGCTAACCACCGAGGAATGATAAACCAATGGCAAGCAAGGAGAAGCTGATATTTCAGGCGTCAGCCCCGACAAAGGGTTAATGCCCGAAACGTCAGCTTCCTCTTGTGTCCCACTGTGCTTGGTGCACTGCAATGAACGCCCTGTTGATTTAATTCATCGTTCTACCTGTCCATCGATGCAGATTGACACACCTTCATGGGTGAGACTGGTTCTTCATTCTCCCATTTTCCAAACTTCCACCATTAACGGGAAGGATTAATGTCATCATTGTACCAGCTGATAATCTCACTCTTGTGATATACATTCAGATGTGCTCACGAAAGTAAAGATGACATCACTGGTTTGGTATCCCTCCCAAGGACATTATTCACAATTTTGTGGCATCCTCATTTGTTGCTGCACAAGAAGGGCAATGTTCGAGTGATATTCAACTTTGTAGGGGATCAGATCCATGCTTGCTGTGGCTGAGTAGCTGATTCTTCTGCCTCAATAGTCAATTGGTGGCAAACATTAATCACTGGTGAGAGAAACTCAGAATTATTGGATTTGATTTTCCTTTGTTATTCTGGCTTTTAAGTCTCAGGTTGGGTGTCAAAGGATATTTATTGCACAAATTGCCTTGCTCTTGCTTGCGTCTGTCATCACCTTTTGTAGAAAAACCATGTTTGTGCAAATTATTTTTGATCTTGCAACAGATCCCCATGCTGCTTGAATGGTGTTTTGTGCTCTCTCTTTCCTCTCTCTCTCTTTCCTCTCTCTCTCTTTCTCTCTCTCTCTCTCTCTCTCTCTCTCTCTTTCCTCTCTCTCTCTTTCCTCTCTCTCTCTCTTCTCTCTCTCTCTTCCTCTCTCTCTCTCTTTCTCTCTCTCTCTTTCCTCACTCTCTCTTTTCTCTCTCTCTCTCTTTCCTCTCTCTCTCTTCTCTTTCCTCTCTCTCTCTCTCTCTCTCTCTCCTCTCTCTCTCTCTCTCTCTCTCTCTCTCTCTCTCTCTCTCTCTCTCTCAGTCTCTGCTCTCTCTGTCTTTCATACGATACTTTTCACAGTGCATCGCTGTGTCGGTACCACCCAAGTAGCTTCCTCAGCAAGCATTATACTGGGTAGTTTTCCATTGCCTTCCCGCAGTAGTAAAGCCGCTGTCACACCTTGACGTTTTAGCCAGCGCATGGCAACGTATCAAAATGTGTGTAAAACGCTGGCGTACGCTGAACTATTGATGTTTTTTTCCAGTTTTGGGCTTATTCATAACGAGTTGGACGTATGCATAACGTATTGGTAACGTACACAGAACGTTTCGATAACATATAGATAACTTATACCAACGAATGCTTTGCGTGTTGTCGGCGTTCACCACTATGCCCAACGATAGTCTAACTTATGCATAGCGCGCGGCAGCGTATCACGACGATCACGTGGCGTAGCCTATTAAAAGGCTGCGGCTCGACGATTCAAATCATAACCGCACAGACATCGAAGTATCAAGCCGGTGTCACACCTTGACGTTTTAGCCAGCGGTATGCCGACGTATGAAAATTTTGCCGAATACGCTGGCACACGTCGAATACGTTATGGGTAAGTTTTGTATACGTTAAGAGCACGCTGAAGCACGCTGAAGCACGCTGGCATACGTCGTAGTACGCCGAGTACATCGACAAATTTTAAGCATGCTGAAAATTTTTCGACGTATGCCAGCGTATGACGCACACGTTACGCATACGCTGGCCATAAGTTGTAGGCACGTTATGCGATCGTTGACACACGTCGACACACGTTATTGTAAGTTACTCATAAGTCGAAACACATCGAGGTAATGTTTAGCGTACCTGAAACTTATTTCTAACCTGAGTAACGTGCTTTGAACCTATGAGTAATGTGCTTTGAACCTATGTGTAACGTATCTCCAACGCATATTGACGTATGTAGACGTATTTGACGTCTTCCGGATGACCACAGAACTTACTGAACGTGTTTCTAACTTACAGCTATCGTATATGGCGTATTGGCAGCGTTTAGGGGAATTGGTATATAAAATTACCCCCGTGCGGGAGTGACGGTCATCTCCTGCGAGAAAATATATACCTCCTGAAGGTAGGGCAGTTTTGCAAACTTTGAAGTCATGGGACGCAAAAACGAAAGCAAAATACGAAAATCCATCCCGATCAAATTTAGATATTGTCCATAGATTCATATGCCACAATCAAATTCAAGATTGCTTGAGAAATGTAGGAAGAGATAGATTTTGAAAATCGTCATTTTCGCATTTTTTGCCAACTTTGAAGTCACGTGACATGAAACGAAAGCAAATATCGAAAATCCGGCCCAACCAAATTTAGATATTGTCCCATAGATTCATATGCCACAATCAAATTCAAGATTGTTTGAGAAATGTAGGAGATAGATTTTGAAAATCGTCATTTTCGCATTTTTTGCCAAATTTGAAGTTACGTGACACGAAAAGAAGAGAATATCGAAAATCCGGCCCGACAAAATTTAGATATTGTCCCATAGATTCATAAGCCACAATCAAATTCAAGATTGCTTGAGAAATGTAGGAGGAGATAGATTTTGAAAATCGTCATTTTCGCATTTTTTGCCAACTTTGAAGTCACGTGACACGAAAACGAAAGCATATGACAAATCCGGCCCGAAAAAATTATTTAGATATTGTCCCATAGATTCATATGCCACAATCAAATTCAAGATTGCTTGAGAAATGGAGGAGGAGATAGATTTTTTAAATCGTCATTTTCGCCTTTTTTGCCAACTTTGAAGTCACGTAACACGAAAACGAAAGCGAATATCGAAAATCCGGTCCGATCAAAATTTAGATATTTGTCCCATAGATTCATTTGCTACAATCAAATTCAAGATCGCTTGAGAAATGGCGGAGGAGATAGAATTTTAAAATCGTCATTTTCGCAACTTCAAAGGCCTCGTGACCTTGACCTTGACCTTCGGTGACCTTGAAAGTCATACCATCGTGTACGTCTCATCGACTCTATCAGGATCACTAATGACCAGATCTCCCGCTTCAACTTCATTGTGAACGGCGGACGGACGACGGACAAGACCATATTACCCTGTCTCTCACCAAATATTATAGGTCATTGAAATGACCTAAAAATGGGTTCACACAGGAGGAACCATCAGTGTTTCAGACTCCCTGGTGTTTTTTTTTCTTTTTAGGTCATCTCTTCGACGATGACCTAATAATATTGGTGTTGAGAGGAGAGGTGACGTCCTCCGTCCGTCCGTCCGTCCGTCCACAATGAAGTTGAAGCGGGAAATTTGGTCATTAGTGCCTGATAGAGGTCGATGAGACGTACACGATGGTATGACTTTCAAGGTCACCGGAAGGTCAAGGTCAAGGTCACGAGGCCTTTGAAGTTGCGAAAATGACATTTTTCAAATTCTATCTCCTCCGCCATTTCTCAAGCGATCTTGAATTTGATTGTGGCATATGAATCTATGGGAACATATCTAAATTTTGATCGGGCCGGATTTTCGATATTCGCTTTCGCTTTCGTGTCACTTGACTTCAAAGTTGGCAAAAAATGCGAAAATGACGATTTTCATGCGAAAATGACGATTTTCAAAATTCTATCTCCTCCTACATTTCTCAAGCGATCTTAAATTTGATTGTGGCATATGAATCTATGGGACAATATCTAAATTTTGGTCAGGCCGGATTTTCGATATTCGCTTTCGTTTTCGCGTCACGTGACTTCAAAGTTTGCAAAAACTGCCCTACCTTCAGAGGCTATATATTTTCTCGCAGAGATGACCGTCACTCCCGCACGGGGGTAATTTTTTCTTTTTCTTCGGTACGACGGTGATGTGGACACTTCAATTTCTAGTGAGGTTATGATTTAAATCGTTGAGCGGCAGCCTATTAATTATATTATATTATAACCGCACTAGAAATCAAAGTGTCAACATCACCGTCATGCCGAAGAAAGAAAAAAAAAACAAAAAAAAAAACATGGAGACTGGAAACTGACGCTAAACATTACCTCGACGTGTTTCGACTTATGAGTAACTTACAAGTAATGTGTGTCGACGTGTGTCAACGATCGCGTAACGTACCTACAACTTATGCCAGCGTATGCGGAACGTATGAGTCATACGCTGGCATACGTCTCGAAAAATTTTGAGCATGTTAAAAATTTGTCGACAAGCTCGGCGTACTACGACGTATGCAAGCGTACTACGACGTATGCCAGCGTGCTCTTAACGTATACAGTAATCCGCCGTTTCTCGCGGGGGTTAGTTCCAAACCTCCCCGCGCTAAGTGAAAATCCGCGATGAATGGACGCCTCCCCAAAAAATCGATTCGACTGGTCTGGTCGGTTTGGCAGTGATTGGGTTTGAGGTGCCGGAGATCGACTGGTCTGGTCTGGTCGTTGGCAGTGAGTGGTTGAGGTGCCGAAGATCGACTGGTCTGGTCTGGTCGGTTGGCAGTGATTGGGTTTGAAGGTGCCGGAGATCGACTGGTCTGGTCTGGTCGGTTTGGCAGTGAGTGGGTTTGAGGTGCTGGAGATCGACTGGTCTGGTCTGGTCGGTTTGGCAGTGATTGGGTTTTGAGGTGCCGGAGATCGACTGGTCTGGTCTGGTCTGGTCGGTTTGGCAGTGATTGGGTTTGAGGTGCCGGAGATCGATTAGTCTGGTCTGGTCGGTTTTGAGGTGCTGGGTATGAGCAGTGCTCGTCCAACGGCGGCAAACCTTTTCCTTCCGAAGCATATATCGAGCACCTTTACCTTAACCTTCTCCTGGAGCGTCCAGGACCTTCCTCTGGCGCTTCGGTTCCTTGCCAGAAACCTTCGAAGGTGCAGGGCGTTTGGGCGCCATCGTGGGGCTTGGAGAAAAACGTAGAAAAATATTCGAAGTTCACAAGCGAACTTTGTCTCGTGCGTTGTGTGACTGGTCGAGCACCACGCGTTATAATTTATTGCTTAAATAATTTTATATTTTATACATTATTACGCGATGTACCGGGGGAATCCGCAGAAAAAATTAGTTACGTTCCATGGGAAAACCCGCGATGAACCGGGGGGCGCGATAGGTGAACCGCGATGAAGCGGGGGTTGCCTGTACAAAACTTACCCATAACGTATTCGACGTGTGCCAGCGTTTTAGACAAATTTTTCATACGTCGGCATACGCTGGCTAAATCGTCAAGTGTGACAGCGGCTTAAGGGAGGGAATTTGTAATTTGTTCAAGTGTCGGGGATAAATCACATACTCTTCACGATGGACACCGTTGGGTCTTTAATGTCCATCAACTAATGCTAACAGACAATACGCATGTTTACCGTCCATCCGAGGGATGGCACACACATTGATGAATCGCCCTACCTGTGAAACACCGGAATGATACTTTATAGCTGAGTCGGGATTCAAACCCAGGCTCGGCAGTTTAGAGGCAAGTGTGTGTACCTCTCAGCCATATTGTCAGCCATGTGGTTCACCATATTATCGGCTACAACATGGAAGAGCATTTAGCTTTTATGAATCATACAATGAACTGTGCTGTACATTGATAACAGAATTAGGTGATGCATCCCAGTCAGATGTAAAAGAGGGATGCGCGCCGCGCCGGCGTGTGTGCAGCTTGTGGTGTGTGTGTGTGTGTGTGTGTGTGTGTGTGTGTGTGTGTGTGTGTGTGTGTGTGTGTGTGTGTGTGTGGTGTGTGTGTGTGTGTGGTGTTGTTGTTTGTGTGTGTGTGTGTGGGGGGGTCATGTATGTAGCATGCGCCAGAGCAGCGCGTCGCTGCGTCCACTTTCTGCCGGTACTCCAGAGGCCTCTGTCTGGCCATCCCCAAGGTAGATGCCTGGCCCACCCCCATTCCCTTGAGATGCCGATCAACCTGCTGCAACCATGAGGAACGTGGTTGGCCCATTGGCCTCCTCCACTCACGAGGGGGACTCCCTCGCTGAGAGAATCTGGTGAGCAGGATCAGCGTCAGGAAAACGAGCCACGTGTCCACACAGCCGCAGCTGACACTCACAGACTATACAGGTAACAAATCTCATTTAAGTCTCTCTCAGCAACCGCTCGTTTGACACAAAGTCCGACCAGCGATAGCCAAGGATTCTCTGAAGAGACCTGGTACCAAATGCATTGACTCTCCATCTCAGATCCCTGGTCAGAGTCCAAGTCTCACATTCGTAGAGAAAGACTGGAAGCACCAAGGATCTGAAGGCTCAGACTTTCGACCTCCCGCACAGGTACCAGCAGCGACACACCCCATGATCCAGTGAATCCATGACTCCCCAGGCCAACCCGACGTAGAGTTCAGACATCAGATTGATCAGTTTTGGTAGCACCCCTCGAAGACCAAGAATCCTCCAGAGGGCATCACCATTCACTGAATCGAATGCTTTGCAGAGATCAATATAAGCTGCAAGCAGCCCCTGCTGAAACTCTTACCTGTGTTCGGTGAGGACCCGAAGAGCAAGGATATGGTCAACCGTTGACCTCTTTGGTGTAAAGCCTGACTGCTCTGGGTGCTGGTGCTCAAGCAGATGGTGGTGAACCCTATCAATAATTATCCGAGCAAAGACTTTGCCCGGCACTGAGAGCAGCGTCACTCCTCCCTCGGTCGTTGTTGCAGTCCTGGCGATCACCCTTCCCTTTTCAGAGAGGGACAACAAGGCCCCTCTTCCACTCAGTTGGGATGATGCCTGTGTTCCAGGCAGAGCACAGAAGTGCATGCAACAACATGAGTTCAGCATTTCCACCAGCCTTGAGAAGTTCAGCGTGGATACCACAGATCCCTGGAGCTTTACCTCATTTCAACCGGTTCACTGCAGCCTGTGTTTATACAAACGAAGGTAAATCACAGTTGATTGGAGGGTCAGCAATAGGGATAGTAACTGCCCTGACATCAAACTCAACATCTGGTGGATCAGCCTGGTACAGCCGCTCAAAGTAACCGGCCCAGCGGGCCTTCATTTCGGACTCCTCTGTCAAGAGCCCAACACCCTCCACTCTAACTGCAGCACACCGAGAGATGGGCTTGGAGGAACGCAATGCGCAAATTCCCCGGCAAGCAGGATGAGAATCACTTGACCACAGTTGATGCTTTACCCCCCCCTCACAGATTCCTTGAACATAGGCTTCTTTGTCCACCCTCAGCGCACATACAGTTTCACACCTCAACTCCCTGAACATCTCAGCTCTGCCATTCAGCCTGGCCCTGTGCCTCTGATCAATGGTATCCAGTGTCACTTGAGAGACAAAATTCTTCTTCGCCCTTTGATGAGTTCCAAATCATCCACCGACAACATCAAGGATGGTGGTCTTGAAGGCACTCCATAACTCTTCAGGATTCCCCAAATCACCCAGACCCCCCCAAATCTCCACCCAGCCTGTTCGCAAACTCCTCAGCTACTCTCTCATCCTGCATTTCTGGATCATCCTCCAGCATCAATCAACGAGCACATGGTCAATCTCCTTTGCCACACCACCAGCGTTGGAATACCAAGTCCAGCAATGAGTTGGGTGCTGAAACCATGAGCCAGCCACCCTAAGTCCATGACTTCTTGCAAAGTCAAGAACTTAGTGTATTGTGGTTCACATTCCAGACTCATGGGGACCAACACACGTCTCATAACGATCCCTATCAGTTCTAGTTGATGCACTGAAATCCCCCAAAACTAGAAGTGTATCTCTATGGGGCACTGATCAACCACAGACTCGAGGGCGGCATAAAATGCGTCCTTCATGGTGAGATCACTCACCTCAGTTGGAGCATATACAGAGACCAGGGAAACGACACCCAAGAGTGACGAATCATCAGTCTCATAATACGCTGGTTGACCGGTGTTACCTGATATCATTGGAGTCAGCTTATTTGACACAGCTACAGCAACTCCTTGGGCATGGTAACCATCAGAGCGACCAGGACAATAGTAGGTGTAACCACCCGCCATGATCTCACCGCTATCCAGTCTCTCTCAGAGAGTGCTGCAATACCGATCTCCAAACGCTTGAGCTCAGATAATAACAGAGACAGGTGATCATCCTCCTTTAGGGATAGGACATTCCAGGCACCCACCCGAAGGGACCGCCTCAGGTTAATTCAAGGAGACTGCCGTAAGGTGGAAGACAACTCATCACCACCCTGACAAACACTACCGCAATCTGACCCGGGAAGGTTACCCCGTGGTTTTCCTCCCATCCTTAAATAGTGTGGTTCCCGAAAGCTTTGCCCCAATCCCATCATCCGGTGAGCTGTCCTGCGGAGGGGAGCTGCACAGAAGGTCCTCCCACGGAGTGGGTTTTCAATTTTCTTTGCATTTTTCTTGTGCTTTGTGGAGTGAAGGGTTTTACCATGGTTGGAGTGCAAATCCTGCCACCAGCCTCCTGAAAAAAGGAACTCAACTGCTGGAGGACATCCACAGACACAGTTGGGCACTAGATGTGCATGGCCTTTGGTTCACAAGGAGATCCTCCACCCTTTGACAGATTTTGTTTTTTAATCCTGCTGGGTGTCCATAACATACACCCTCCTTACCAGGAAACCTGGTGGGGGGAGATGGTTTTGGCTCCGACAACCCGACCATGAAACAGGCTAGTTTACATAATACCTGAAGCAAGTCACAGATCTGATCTGGCCTGACCTGATAACAACACCTGTGTGTGTGTATATAGATTTTGTTTTTATAAAGCTCTTCTGACTAAACAGTTGCATAGGCTCCGCCAATTACTCCACTTCAGCTGTACCTTTTATTTTAATAGAAAAGTAAAAACAAGACTGTCCCATGAGCATACCCATCACATCAGCCAGCTGTTGTGTGTGTGTGTGTGGTGTGTGTGTGTTGTGTGTGTGTGTGTGTGTCGTGTGTTTGTGTGTGGTGTGTGTGTGTGTGGTGTGTGTGTGTGTGTGTGTGTGTTGTGTGTGTGGTGGGTTGTGTCTGTGTGTCGTGTGTGCTAGTGACTGTGTGTGTGTTGTTGTGTGTTGTGTGCTTGTGTGTGTTGTGTGTGTGTGTGTTCTTTCTGTGTGTGTGTGTGTGTGTTGTGTGTATGTGGTGTGTGTGGCGTGTGTGTTGTGCTATATAACTTTGTCTTTTCTCGGGACAACCATAACTTGGGAATATAGATGTCGGTTAATTGATCGATCATTTCTCATGACCATCTTCTACCTTGTTTATATTCTTTTTGGATAGGAACACCTCCGACATCTTTTTCATTTAAAATGTTTTATTACTTTGTACGTATATCAGATTGGGGCGGTTTGGACTTGGATATACAACTTAAAAAGAGAAAGGCGCATCCAACCTAAAAGTAAAACTTGATCTACTCTGATAATTTAACAATAAAAAAAACAACAAGGAGGTTCTGGAAAGGACGCGGACGATGGTTCTAGCGAGCTGGTATTTGACATGTAGATCTGTATTCAGAAGTCAAGGATGAGACCAATTGACAATTTTGACCAAGATTAGTAAAAATGATCAACATGATTGTGGTAGAGGCAGAGTTATTAGCTGCAAAATGCTTTCGAAAACCACTGGTTTCGTCAACAACTTTAAAATTTGACCTTTGCATAACCTTTTAAACGGTCCCAAAACAATGTGTGGAACATTAAATAAAGGAAAACGGATATCGTGCTAAAGCTTATTGCGAGTATTCGTCAAGAAGCGTCGAAAACCCGGTCTCGATTCCAACAACTTTGGAAAATTTGACCTTCGTGAACTTAAAGTCACAAGGTCAGATATCTTTGTGCAAACTTCCTCTGGAACATTCCAGGAACAATAAACGTCATATCTAGCTATATCGCATTCGCACTCCTCGGTTATTCCATACTTTGAATGAAATCAGCGTAAAAACAACTGGAAGGGGCGCCCACGAGCACAGTGTGTTCCGAATACGAGAAGAAATGCGTTTTCAAACTTAGGGATGGGAATGACCTCAAGATTATGCATAAACAATTGTCATACTAGCTCTCCAAATTTGTGGCGTCGTCATGATTTTGTAAAATTCGGAAATTTCTAAGTTCATGCCTTGTGACCTTGACCTTGGACGAAATGAAAAATCGAGCTCGTGGGCTATGCACGGTGCCATGGGCCAATCAAATACGAAACCCCTGCCACATTCGACAACCCCATAGGAGAAGATGCAAATTGAAATCGGGCTTACCCCAAAAAACACATTCCACAATTTCTAAGTCGTACCCTTGTGCCCTTGACCTTGTGACGAAAATGAAAAATCCGAGCTCTGGGCTATGCACGGCTCCATTGGGCTAACCAATACGAAACCCCTGCCAGATTCGACCAAACCCCTCGGAGAAGAAATTTTTTATGTCAAAATCGCAACTTTCTAAGTTCGTGACCTTTGACCTTTGACCTTGGACGAAAATGAAAATCGAGCTCCGTGGCTATCGGGTGCCATTGGCTAACCAAATATCCTGAAACCCTGTCAGCATTCGACAAAAACCCCTCGGAGAAATGTAAGTTGAAATCGGCTACCCCCTAAAAAACACATGTTTTTTGGGTGGCTCCGCCCATAATGGGCGCAGACATTGCCCAATCTCAGAAAACACAACTAGATCATTATATATAAACCTCCCACCAAAATATCTCAGGAGTCGGATCCAAAACCACGGAGCTATGCTCGGACAAAGACAGACGACAGACACACAACAATAACGATTATATAGTGTCACTTATATTTTTCGTAAAATATTTTTTCTGAACCAATATATTTTTCGTAAAATATTCTTTCGTGAACCAACAGAATCGGTTTTGGCGCAAGGACCGTCTTGCACCTCTTATTCTTGACATTCACCCACTTCCCAGCGAGTCGTCTCCTTAATGCCAAAAGACCCACTTTAAGCACGTGTCTGCTTTTATCCCCGATGCGCACCACTCATTTCCGGCCATGTGCTGGTGCGTAAGGTCAACGGAGTGTTTTATTTGCCAAACATTCAGCAAATAAACATCAAATCGCATCACTGCACGGTCTGCTCTGCTCTTTTTATACTTACTCATGATCTGGTGTGTAGTTTGGGGCGTGAGTGGATGTTCGTATTTTTGTGCTTTCCTGAGTAGAACATGCTGGGTTCTATTGTCAGATTTACGCGATGACGTCATAGGTTGTGTGTTTGTTGATTCCCGTTAGATAGTTTAAAGTGCAGTGTGTGTTGAGGGACCGGCATCGTTTTTGTTCACCTGCAGGTTGCTTCACCATCCAGTTTTTGCCATATGTATTCAGAGGTGGTAATGTGTGGAATAAATCCACAGTCTCCCAGTGAGGACCACCCTCTCGGCTCTTTGACTACCATGCTTTTCAGTATCAATCGTGCTTGTTATCCATCATGTCGAGACACGGTCCCATCAAAGCCAAATTTGTCTGCAATGATGCCAGATTGGTCACGTGTCAGATTGCAGCAATGGGTACAGATGCCTGAACTGTGTCACCTTTCCAAGCGTCAACTTGCCTCTATCAGTTCATGTCACCTTTGATTCAACATACGAAAGTAGAATGTCACGTTTGCATGACGAATGGCAAATTACCAGGATTTGCACCAGTTTGATATTTCGTGTCCTTTACCACAACCTGTAATGCCATTTAAAAACACTAGAGACTTTGTACGCTACACAATCCATCACTGCGTACTTACTCTTTGCCAATCTCCTTGAAAAGCCCGGTAGATATGGCAGTACACAGTACCCAAGCGTTCTGGTCCTTTTCATTCTTCCGTTTGTCCTCTTTCAGGTGGGAGTATCCCTTAGAGTCACCATTTCTGAGCAGGACTCCTCTAACTAATCTGATTCTTTCAATGCCATCCGGCTTTCGAAATGACAGTCCATACCATCGCGCCAAGATCCAGACTACATTTGGAGGTGAATGGGTTCAGGAGTTAAAATCTCTAGAATCCGATTGCGTGTGGAGTTTCCTGTAAACTGGCATATTTTGGAGCCATCAGACTTCAGTAAACTCCAGCATCCAAAAAAAGACCAATTTTTTCCTTTACAATTTTTTTGTTAAACCGGAAGCTGAGGAAATAACCTGCCAAGGTTTGCCCTAGAGTGGTCTACAACGTCTCTAGGCACAAATGGGAAACATGTCATCCACTGTACCTGTTCCAAGACCATGGGAGCCAATTCTCATGAGACTAAAATATCTTTTGTTGAGTTCCTCATCACCAAAATAGCCACAGGAGAGACCAAGTGAACCCCATACTTGTTCCAAATATTTGCAGTAGTGTGCACGTCATAATGACAGGTCGTATGCAATTTAGAACATCTCCAGCAGGCCCATCAACATCCTCAGTTGTTAGTTGGCTCTTCTGACAAGCCATTTTCCAGTCATTTGATCATCGTTCAACCCAGATCGAGGTACCGCTCACCGCTGATCGACATGGGATATCTATGAAACGACGAAACTATATCATAAAGTATCATCGCCTCATCTTCTTGGTTTCTTAATCCTTTCTTATTTCTCCTACAAATCACCACTGTTCTTATTGTTTATCAGTTTTGTCTGCAAACCTGCAATATACATGCAGGAAACCAGCCAGTCAGTAAGACGGAGCATTAACAAAGGACGCAATGGTTTACAGAGGGACATTGTCTTTTGTGATCTTTGGAAACCATCTAGTCTGGGTCTGAACCCATTGCTGAGTTGAGGCAATTGTAATCCTGGTTCTCAGCCTGCTGCTCGTTCCTTGCATGGACAATTGTTGTGTTGAAGAGACTGTTGTTTGATGTTGGGCCATCAGGTAATTTTTGACGTTTTTCCATCCTCCCATCTGATACATATTTACCATGGTACGACTTCCTTTGGTCCATTACTACTCCTGCCCTTGCTTGTCTCTGGATGTGTAAAATCAAGCCTTCCTGTTTTCGTCAGACTTTTCATCCTTCAGTTATACACAAGAGATTATGTTGGGTTTTTTATGTATTAGAAGGCCCCAATGGCTAGACCCACTGTTTGTGATAATTGGTTCTTTCTCCTCCGCAGTATATTGTAATGGCTGACTCCACACTCATCCACAATTCTGGGTCACAGTATGATTCAGGGATGATTACTTGAAATTTAGACCTTTTTTTCGGATGGGACCAAAACATAACATTGGCACGAACGACGCAGGCATTGCACCATGATGTGCATACTCACTCAGCATGGCAGAATGAAGTATCGAACGCGCAGCAGATGAAGTGCGAGCAATGGTGGTAATGTACCATGACGGCTGTGAGATTGAGGAGACGAGAGAAGAAGGAGAGAGGAGTCGATGTACAGAGAGTGCCCATTGTAGAGAGGGACAGGTCTATAAGAGCAGGAGGAGTGATGAACGGAAGAGATTTAGCCAAGTGCTTGGATATTGCGCAGCGTGGAGGTGCAGAGCTAAGCAGCAATGGTATTCCTGGAGAATCTGCTGTGACAAGTGTTGCAAAATTGACTTGTCATCTGGTACGTAATAACAAGGCAGTCCGTTGAGAATTATCAACATGGGAGGAGTGGCACCGAGAGGAAGAGGTATGTTAGAGTGAGCTGGGCAGTTTGTGTAGGAGGAAGAGTTGACAAGGGTTTTATTGTCGCTATTTGAGGTGGATGTAGAGGACATAGAGAGAAAGATATTTGTAAATCGTGTTAATTTATATCTTCCTGTGGTTATAAGATTTAAGTGAGTGGAGATGTGGAGGAGAAATTAACAGATTTAACAATTGGGGAGAACAGCAATGTCAGGATTATAAAGATCTGAAATACCAAACGTACTATTATACAAACCAAGGGGATACGCGAAGTACTCTGTATTTCCCAGCGCTCAATGTATGGATGTGATCTGGACAGGAAAGAAGAGAGAGCGAGAAGAAGATTGCAATTTGAAATGTGGTTTTGAACAATGATAAAAGTCCCTAACTGGCCAAGAAGAACAAACAAATGAGTTCTCAAACAAATGAGACCAGCATGTACATCAGAAGAGCTGATGATAAAACAAACTGGTATAGTTTGACAACATCGTGCTGTCTTAAAAGGGAATACTCTGAACCCATTCTCGGTGATGTATGACTAGAGCGCCCGCTCTGAAGTCTAGGCGGGTCGGAAGTAGAACCCCGCTGAGTCATCCAAAAATCTTTTATATAAAATTACCTGCTGCTTCCTTTGAGGAAGTAGCACAAGAAGTGCTCTTCCTTGAATGTTAAAAATGTGAAGGTGTGCGACAAATGAGTTGCAGTGGAGTTTCTCGCAGGAGTGGACATGTTAACCAGGGCTGTGGTTGAGGTTAAAGAATGAAGAGAGTCAGGACATTTAAGGCAGGTGTCCTCAGTCAGAGTAATGGTTAATACATGAATGGCTCTCCTAGAAAGAGTGGCCATTGAAGAGGTGGAAGATATAAAATTGGAACTTTAGCAGAGCAACCTGGGGTGCATTGGAGATAGAGAATATTGGTGGCGATTTAAACAGGACTTCAGTTAACTTGTGTGTAAGTGGGATGATGCTGAGGGTTGTGCTCAGTACACGGCATGATTGGGCCGAATGACCGCTCGTTTGCAACAAAACTTCCTTGTTATCCTTGTGTAAAATCAGTTCCCATTAAACATTTCTTAACCACAATTTAGTTACAAGAGTGGATCACATTGTCTTTCACGATAACAATGACAAGAAGCACCGAACTAGAAAAGGGCAAAACACCTAACCAATGCCTACTTGTACTACCCAACCTAACAAATGAAAATAAAAATAAAGCCTTAAAGTCGATCTCACATGGCGCCAATTATATTGTCATGGCCCACCATCGCAACTCATCAATCTTCCCATTTATCCATCAGCCGCAACAAGTTAACACATTATCTTGCAAACCTAGGCTCGGAATCTTTTCAGCTCCAAGAAAAAGAGCAGAAGAAAGGGGAGAATAGATTGGAGCGTGCTGAAGAGGCTTTTTATCCAAATGGCAAGCCCCAAGGAGCCAGACAAAAGGACAACCATGCAGACAAATCCAGAGACCACGATTAATGCTCATTTATGTGTGCAGTGAAAACGGAAAATTTACTCTTGCCAGGGCTCTCAAGTGTAAAGGTCCTAATCCTTAATGTTCTTAAGAGGCACCACGCCGTCCATTCACTCAGAGAAAGCTTCCAAACAACAGCCTGAAGAAAGGATTCCTCACTATTCCAAATGCTATACCTTCAAACCCAGAGGATCTTAAACAATCCGGACCTTTTTAATAGAATATTCCATGGCTTCATTAATTCTTCATTTCAAAGATAGAATCTGAAGGAATCCCTCTGGTCACCTCGGGAACACTTTCTTGATAGGGTGTTCAAAGGGTTGCCCTTTGGACCTTCGACTCTTGATTCTCTTTTGTTTAAGCAGCTTCGGCCTCGTGCATAATATGAATCGATATCTGAAAAAATTAGAGCTGATCAAATATTGTGTATTCAGAATGGCCTGTAGTGAAATATGACGTTGGCATTGGAAAAAATGATACATCACCGTTTACGCTAGTTGGTGCCCGTCCATTTGCACCGACATATCCTTCCATTAATGATCAATATCACAGAACTCTCTTGTAAGGATTTAATGAGAAAACTTACACAAATTGGTTCGCATGCTCGGGCTTCGAAACTTCTCCGAATGCATTGGATTTACCTGGAAAATTACCTTATGATTATCCCAGTAGAAACCCAGTTTGGTGGTTGTGATTGTGGGTAGTAATATTGAAACACATTGGTGTTGTGGTTAATACTATCCATGTCGTGCTCGAACATGGAGTTATTTCTCTAAATCAGTAAACAATTCGCACTCACAGCACCGACATTTCCTCTCTTTTTCAGATCGTTGCATTCCCCTGTGCTTGTTAAGGAGTTTCTCACAGATCCACGTGCACAAAGCTGATTTCCACTGTGAACACACTTTGTTTTCAGACATCTATTTATCCTTT
>CM068959.1:1839309-1865349 GCA_035128595.1 Eptatretus atami
TTGTGTCGTTGTGTCGTGTGTTGTGTGTGTGTGTGTGATGTGTGTGTGTGTGTGCGTGTGTAGTGTGTGACAGAGGTTGTGAGATATAACTTTGTCTTTTCTCGGGACAACCATAATTGGAATATAGATGTCGGGTTAATTTGATCTGATCATTTCTCATGACCATCTCTACCTTGTTTATATTCTTTTTGGAGGAACACCCCGACATCTTTTTGCATTTTTTAAAATGGTTTTATTACTTGTACGGTATCAGATTGGGGCGGTTGGGACTTGGGATTATACATTTTAAAAAGAAGAAAGGCGCATCCAACCAAAAAGTAAACTATGATCTACTCTGATAATTTAACGAATAAAAAACAACAAGTCTGAAGACGACGATGGTTCACGAGCGGTATTTGACGATGTAGATTGTTTCAGAAGTCAAGGATGAGACAATGTGACAATGTTTGACCAAGTTATAAAAATGATCAACATGATTGTAGTGGAGTGACAGGTTATTAGCTGCAAAATGTCGAAAAACCGGTTTCGTTCAACAACTTTAATAATTTGACCTTTGCATAACCTTTAAAGGTCCCAAAACAATGTTGTGGACATTAAAATAAGGAAACAGGATACGTGCTAAAGCTTATTGGAGTTAGTTCGTCGAAGAAGGTCAAAACCGGTTCGATTCCCACAACTTTGAAAATTGACCTTTGTGAACTTTAAGGTCAAAGGTCAAGGATTATGACCTTTGGTGCAAAACTTCCTCTGGAACATTCAGGAACAATATAACGTCATATAGGCTATATGGCATTTCACCATCCTCGGATTATCCATACTTTGATGAAATCAGCGTAAAAACAAACTTGAAGGGGGCGCACGAGCAAGGTGTTCGAGATAGAGAAAAATGGTTTCAAGACTTTAGGTGGGGAATGACCTCAAGATTATGCATAAAATTTCATACTAGCTCTCAAAGTTTGGGCGTGGTCTGATTTTTTGTCAAAATTCGAAATTTTCTAAGTTCATGCCTTGTGACCTTGACCTTGGACGAAAATGAAAAATCGAGCTCCGTGGGGCTATGCAGGTGCCATTGGCTAATCAAATACTGAAACCCCTGCCACATTCGACAAACCCCCTAGGAGAAGATGCAAATTGAAATCGGCTACCCCCTAAAAACACAATTCGCAATTTTCTAAGTTCGTGACCTTGTGGCCTTGACCTTGGACGAAAATGAAAAATCGAGCTCTGTGGGGCTATGCAGGTGCCATTGGGCTAACCAAATACCGAAACCCCTGCCAGATTCGACAAACCCCTCGGAGAAGAAATTTTTTATGTCAAAATCGCAATTTCTAAGTTCGTGACCTTGTGACCTTGACCTTGGGACGAAAATGAAAAATCGAGCTCCGTGGGGCTATGCGGGTGCCATTGGGCTAACCATTTCGAAACCCCTGTCAGATTCGACAAAACCCCTCGGAAAGATGTAAGTTGAAATCGGCTACCCCCTAAAAACACATGTTTTTTGGGCGTGGCTCCGCCCATAATGGGCGCAGCACGCCCATTCTCAGGAAAACACAACTAGATCATGATATAAACCTCCCACCAAAATTTTATCAGGATCGGATCAAAACCCACGGAGCTATGCTCGGGACAGACAGACACAGACAGACACCAACAATAACGAATATAGTGGTCACTTATATTTTTCGTGAAAATATTTGTTCATGAACCAATTATATTTTTCGTGAAAATATTTTTTCGTGAACCAACAGATCCGGTTTTTGGCGAGACCGTCTGCACCTCTTTATTCTTGACATTTCACCCACTTCCCAGCGAGCTTCCTTATGCCAAAAGACCCCACGTTTGAGCACGTGTCTGCTTTTATCCCCGATGCGACCACTCATTTCCGGCCATGTGCTGGTGCGTAAGGTCAACGGAGTGTTTTTATTTTGCCAAACATTCAGCAAATAAACATCAAATCGCATCACTGACGGTCTGCTCTGCTCTTTTTATTACTTACTCATGATCTGGTGTTGTATGTGTGGGGGTGAGTGGATGTTCGTGATTTTTGTGTTTCCGGGTAAGGACATGGCTGGGTTCGTTTGCAGGTTTGACGCGATGACGTATGAGTTGTGTGGTTGGTGGAGTTCCCGTTAGATGTTGTGTGCGTGTGGTGTTGGGGACCGAGCATGCGTTTTTTGTTCACCTTGTCAGGTTGCTTGCACCATCCAGTTTTTGCCATTTGTATCAGAGGTGTGTAATGTGTGGGAATAATCCACAGTCTCCCCAGTGAGACCACCCTCTCGGCTCTTGACGTACCATGCTTTCAGTATCAATCTGTGTCTTGTTATCCATCATGTCGAGGACACGGGTCCCATCAAAGCCAAATTTGTGGCAATGATGCCAGATTGGTCACGGGTCAGATTGCAGGCAATGGTGTACGATGGCTGACTGTGTCACCTTTCCAAGCGTCACTGCTCTATCATGTTCATGTCACCTTTGATTCAAATACGAAAGTAGAATTGGTCACGTGTCTGCATGACGAATGGCAAATTACCAGGATTTGTCACCAGTTGATATTGTGTCCTTTACGCACAACCTGTAATGCCATTAAAAACACTAGAGACTTGTACGCTACACCAATCCATTCACTGCGTACTATCTTGCCAATCCCTTTGGAAAAGCCCGGGTAGTATGGCAGTACACAGTACCCAAGCTTGTCTGGCTCCTTTCATTCTGTCCGTTTTGGTTCTTTCAAGGTGGGGAGTATCCCTTTGAGCTACCCATTTCTGAGCAGGACTCCTCTAACTAATCTGATTTCTTTCAATGCATCGGCTTTGGAAGATGACAGTCCATACCCATGCTGCCAAGATCCAGACTACATTTGGAGGTGAATGGGTTGCAGGAGTTAAAATCTAGTAATCCGTTGGTGTGAGTTAGTTTCCTGTAAACTGGCATATTTTGGGAGCCATCAGACTTCCAGTAAACATCCACATCCAAAAAAGACCAATTTTTTTCCTTTACAATTTATTTTGTTAAACGAATGCTGGGAAATACCTGGCCAAGTTGCCCTAGAAGGTGGTCTACCACGTCTCTATGCACAATGGGAAACATGTCATCCACGTACCTGTTCCAGTACCATGGGAGCCAATTCTCATGAGACTAAAATATCTTTTGTTCGAGTTCCTCAATCACCAAAATTAGCCGCAACAGGAGAGACCAGTGAACCCATACTTGTGCCAAATATTTGTCAGTAGTGTGCACCGTCATAGATGAAGGTCGTGCAATTTAGACACATCTCCAGCAGGCCATCAACATCCTCAGGTGTTAGTTGGCTCTTCTGACAAGCCATTTTCCAGTCATTTGAATGGTTCAACCGATCGAGTGTACCGCTCACCGCTGGATCGACTGGGATATTGATGAAGAGCGAAACTATATCAAAAGATACCATCGCCTCATCTTCTTGGATTCTAACCTTTCTTATTCTCCTGACAAATTCACCACTGTTCTTGATTGTTTTATCAGTTTTGTCTGCAAACCTGCCAATGATACATGCAAGGAAACCAGCCAGTCAGTAAGACGGAGCATTAACAAAGGACGCAATGGTTCTCAGAGGGACATTGTCTTTGTGGATCTTGGGAAGACCATCTAGGTCTGGGTGCTGAACCCATTGCTGTAGTTGAGGCAATTGTAATCCTGGTTGCTCAGCCTGCCTGCTCGTTTTTGCATGGACAATGTTGTGTTGAAGGACTGTTGCTTCGGAGTTGGGCCATCAGGTAATTTTTGACGTTTTTCCATCCTCCCATCGTGATACAATTTTACCATGGTACGACTCCTTGTCCATTACTACTACTGCCCTGCCTTTGTCTGCTGGTGTAAAGATCAAGCCTTTCCTGTTTCTCAGACTTTTCATAGCCTTCAGTTATAGCACCAAGAGATTATGTTCGGGTTTGTTTATGTGTAAGAAGGCCCCAATGGTCTGAGACCCACGTTTCGTGATAATGGTCTTCTCCTCCGCCAGTATATTTGTAATGGCTGACTCCACACTAGCCACAATCTGGGTCACAGGTATGGATTCAGGGATGATACTGAAATTTAGACCTTTTTTTTGGATGGACAAAACAAACATTGTCACGGAACGACGCAGCATGCACCATGAGTGCATACTCACCAGCATTGGCAGAATGAAGGTATCGGAGGCAGCACGATGAAGTGCGAGCAATGGTGGTGGAGATGGTACCATGACGGGTGATGAGATTGAGGGAGACGAGAGAGAGAAGGAGAAGGAGGTCGATGGTAGAGAGGTGACCATTGTAAGAGAGGGACAGGTTATAAGAGGCAGGAGGAGGATGAAGGGAAGAGATTTGCCAAGTGCTTGGAATTGGCAGGTGGTGGCAGAGCTAAAGCAGCAAATGGTATTCCTGGAGGAAATCTGTGTGACAATGTTGCAAAATGACATTGTCATCTGGTTAGGTATAACAAGGCAGGTCCTGTTGGAGGAATTATCAGTACATTGGGAGGAGGTGCACGAGAGGAAGAGGTATGTAGAGTGAGCTGGAGGCAGTGTGTAGGGAGAAGAGTTGACAAGTTTATTGTCGGCTATTTGAGGTGGATGTAGAGGACATAGAGGGAGAAGATGATGTGTAAATCGTGTAAAGTTTCATCTTCCTGGGTTATAAGATTGAAGTGAGTGGAGGATGTGGAGGAGAAATTAACAGATGGTTAACATTGGGGAGAACAGCAATGTCAGGATTGATAAAGATCTGGAAATACAAACGTGATATTGATACAAACCAAGGGGAAGCTGCGGAATACTCTGATATTTCCAGCTGCAATGTATGGATGTGAGTCGTGGACAGTGAAAAAGAGAGAGGAAGAAGAAGATTGACAGATTTGAAATGTGGTTTTGGAGACAAATGATAAAAGTTCCCTGAACTGCAAGAAGAACAAACAAATGAGTTCTTCAACAAATGAGACCAGCATGTACATCAGAAGAGCTGATGGATAAAACAAACTGGTATAGTTTGGACACATCGTGCGTGCTCAAAAGGAAACTCTGGAACCATTCTCGGTGATGTGATGACTAGAGCGCCCGCTCTGAGTCTGGGCGGTCGGGAGTTCGAACCCCGGCTGAGTCATTCCAAAAACTTTAATAAAAGTACCTGCTGCTTCCTTGAGGAAGTGCACAAGGAAGTGCTGCTTCCTTGAGATGTTAAAAATGATGAAGGGTGTGGACAAGATGAGTGCAGTGGAGTTTTCTCAGCAGAGTGGACATTGTTAGGACCAGGGGCTGTTGGTTGAGGGTAAAGAAGATGAGAGTCAGGACAGTTTAAGGCAGGTGTCCTTCAGTCAGAGAATGGTTAATACATGGAATGGTCTCCTCAGAAAGGTAGTGGCAGTGAAGGAGGTGGATAGATATAAAATTGGAATTAGAGAGCGACCTGGGTGCATTGGAGATAGAGGAATATTGGGATTTTAACAGGACTTGCAGGTAACTTGTGTGTGAATGGGTGATGATGCTGGGGTTGGTGCAGTACAGGCATGATGGGCCGAATGACCTCGTCCTGTGCCAAACTTCCTTGTGTATCCTTGTGTAAATCAGTCCCATAAGACATTTTTAACCACATTTATACAAGAGTGTGATCACATTGCTTCACGGATAACCAATGACAAGGAAGCACCGAGTAGAAAAGGGCAAAACCTAACAACCTACTTGTACTACCCAACCTAACAAAAGGAAAATAAAAATAAAAGCCTTAAAGTCGATCTCACATGAGCCAATTATATTGTCATGGCCACCATCGCAACTTCATCAATCTTCCCATTTATCCATCAGCCGGCAACAAGTAACACAATTATCCTCAAACCAGGCTCGGAATGCTTTTCAGCTCCAAGAAAAAGGAGCAGAAGAAAGGGGGAGAAGAGAGGTGGGGGCGTGCTGAAGAGGGCTTTTTATCCAAAGGGCAAGCCCCAAGGGTAGCCAGACAAAAGGACAACCATGAGACACAAATCCAGAGACACGATTTAAATGCTATTTTTATTGTGCAGTGAAAACGTGAAATTTACTCTGCCAGGGGCTCTCAAGGTAAAGGTCTAATCCTTTAATGTCTTTAAGAGGCACCACGGTCCGGCCATCACTCAGAGAAAGCTTCCAAACAACAGACCTGAAGAAGGATCTCCACTATTCCAAATGCTATGACCTCAAAGCAGAGGATCTTAAACAATTCCGACCTTTTTAATAGAATATTCCATGTGCTTCATTAATTTCTTCATTTCAAAAGAATCTGAAGGAATCCCTCTGGGTCACCGTGGGACATTTCTGATGAGGGTGATTCTAAAGGGTGGCCCTTTAGGACCTCGACTCTTGATTCTTGCTTTTTGAAAGCATTCCGTGCCTCGTTGCATAAATATGAATCGATATCTGGAAAAATGTAGAGCGATCAAGTATTGTGTATGTCAGAGATGCCTGTAGTGGAAATATGAACGTTGGGCATTGGAAAAAATGATACATCACCGTTTAGCGCGTTGGCGTGCCGTCCATTTGCACCGACATTGGCTTCCATTTATGATCAATATCGACAGAACTCTCTTGTAAGGATTTAAGAGAAAACTTACACAAAGTTGGTTCGCATGCTCGGGCTCGAAACTCATCCAATGCATTGGATTTTACCTGGAAAATTACCTTATGATATCCCAGTAGAACCCAGTGTGGTGGTTGGTGTTGTTGAGTGAGTAATATTGAAACACATTGGGTGTTAGTGGTTTATACTATCCTGTCGTTGCTCGAACATGGAGGTGTTATTTCTAAATCAGTAAACAAATCGCACTCACAGCCGAACATTTCTCTCTTTTTCAGATCGTTGCATCCCCTGTGCTTGTAAGGATTCTCCAGATCAGTGCACAAGGATTTCCACTGTGAACACACCTTTGTTTTCATGACATCTATTTTAACCTCAACCTCACTGGTGCAAGTTTTCCGATACCATTTATGGAGGAAATTGCTCAGTTATTATCTGATCAGCCAAAAAGGTAGAATGATGTAAACGGTTCCTATTCATCATGTAGATATAATCAAGAGATACAAGGACTGCACAA
Organism: Eptatretus atami; assembly: GCA_035128595.1. NCBI lineage: Eukaryota > Metazoa > Chordata > Myxini > Myxiniformes > Myxinidae > Eptatretus > Eptatretus atami. Next base: position 1,846,381 of record CM068959.1, read on the forward strand.
TAACACTCAGACGAGCAAGGGCTAAATGAACCGTCAAAGCAATGTGACACGTGACGTGTGAATCAACCTTCACATTGTACCTGCACTCGTATTACACGCCCTGACTTAACGTTTCAAGGTCGTCCATTGCATTTTCAATCATTTCGTTAATCCATTAAATGTATGTCAAGTCAGGCAGTTAGCCTGATATTGGAACCATGTGACCCAGTACAACCTGCCATGTGGTCTTGTGGCGAGCAACTAAACCAAACCCTCCCTCCTCTCCCACCATCCGATGAGACGGAGGAGTTCAGAAACCTGGTGGAATGAAACACAAGATTCATCTGTGGGCATCTGATATCTTGCAGACCCCGTCCTTGGGTCACAAATCTCTCTTGGCAGAGAAGGCGGTTTGGATTTGACAATTCCTGAACCACTCTGCCTCTAATGGCAGGAAGGTGAGCCATTTAAGAAGCCATGGGGTTAGGCTGACAAGTCCGTCGCAGTCTTTCACCATCCACTGAATTCGGTCAGCACTTCTTGCATTGTTTGCCACCCATACAAGTCCTGACTCATAAGGTGCACGGAATAATTTTTCACTGTACAATCAAGAGCCTGTGCCTGTCTCCTGCTGCATACCGACACCCAAGGCCTGGAATGATGAGTTCAGACAAAACATTACATGCCAAGTCACAATGAAAGTCAGAGTTCTGAACCTACATTCAGTGAGTACAGGATATTGTTCATTTTGGTGCAAATCGAGATGATGCGTCGAACTCTGCTTAGACAGGTGGGATGTATGAACTCTTCTCTATAAAGGTACTCATTGCAAAAGCGTTCTTGTGGCACAATAACCTGTCTGACATTAATAATAATAATAATAATAATAATAATAAGTTATTTTACAAAGAACTTGAACACAGGAGGAAGCCATTTTAGACCTATCAAGCTTGCACAATGGTTGCCAACCTACGGTTGTTTTTCGTGATCTATCACTTTTTAAATGTTCAGTGTTGAGCAACGAAGCAGCACGTACTATTGTTAAAGACTTTGTTCTGACTCGGCCATGGTTCAAACCATTGACTTCTCACACTCAGGGAAGACACTCGAACCATTACACCACCGAGTGTGACAATCCCCTTCCTGAGACCCGTGTTATAGGTGAGAACTAACTTGAGCAAATGGAAGCTGTAACTTATGCAATTTATTCTGCAGTGGACAAAAGGAAGTTCTCCCTGAAATTGGTGTTGCCTTTGCTGCATGCACAGTACCAGCCTGCTGGAGTATTAAATCTATCTCCATTCTCCAATGGGGTCAATGACAAAATCCCTGGATATGAAGCTAAAACGAAGCCAGTGCATCACAACGCCATTTCACCCTGCACAAACTATGACCCACCATGCAAAACAATGGCACGGTTTAACGCTGAGCTTCAAAACACACTGAACACCTTCACTGGAACATTTCATTGCCGAGTAGGCACAGATGACGTCACATGAGAGGGAGTAATGTGTTGAAATTGCCTTGGCGATATGAACAATAAACGGCAAACCCTCCTAGAGACAGACATGCATTGTGAACCAGTTTCAAATGACTTGCATCATGTTTCAGAGAATGGATGGACCGAAAACATCATGGCTGCACCCGCAGGGAACATCATGGCTGCACACACAGGAAACGTCCATTGGCTGCACCCACAGGAAACATCATGGCTGTACACGCAGGAAACATCATGGCTGCACCCGGAACATCATGCTGCACCCGCGGGAGCATCATGGCTGCACCCGCAGGGAACATCATGGCTGCACCCGCAGGGAACATCATGGCTGCACCTGCAGGGAACATCAGGCTGCACCGCAGGGAAACATGGCTGCCTCCACAAAAACATCATGGCTGCACCTGCAGGGAACATCATGGCTGCACCTGCAGGGAACATCATGGTGCACCTGCAGGAACATCATGGCTGCCTCCACAGAAAACATCATGGCTGCACCGCAGGGAACACATGGCTGCACACACAGGAAACATCATGGCTGTACCCACAGGAACATCATGGCTGCACCCGCAGGAAACATATGGCTGCACCGTAGGAAACATCATGGCTGCACCCGTAGGAAACATCATGGCTGGTACCCGCAGGAAACATCATGGCTGTACCTGCAGGAAACATCATTGGCTGTACCTGCAGGAAACATCACGCACTGCACCCGTAGGAAACATCATGGCTGCACCCGCAAGAAACATCATGGCTGCACCCACAGGAAACATCATGGCTGCACCCACAGGAAACATCATGGCTGTACCCGTAGGAAACATCATGGCTGCACCCACAGGAAACATCATGGCTGTACCCGAAGGAAGCATCATGGCTGTACCCGTAGGAAACATCATGGCTGCACCCCGCAGGAACACATCATGGCTGCAACTGCAGGAAACATCATGGCTGCACCTGCAGGAAACATCATGGCTGCACCCCAGGAAACATCATGGCTGCACCCAAAATCAAAGCAATGATATATTTTGTATTATGTCACAATGAGACATCATGATTAATTGGTTATTAAGCGAATATGTACAATGAAGGGCCCTGTTGTTGGACATGTCATCACCTCATATGTTCCATTCTCAAATTCCAACTGCACATCGCCAGATGAAAAACTGCTCTCCATTTAAAATCCTTCAATCCGATCAAACGTAAATATCCCGAGTTACAAAAGGCTTTCAACGCTGATCTCTCATTTAGTCCATGGCATCAATCAAGTCAATCTTGAGGAGGACCAAGTAAGCATTGACAAAGCCGAGAAATGTTTTGTATTCTTGTGCCAAAGATATGTGGGAGTAAAATCCCCCAAAACACCAAAACTGGAGTCTCTCATTCATTAACTTGTACATCACAGTCATGAACAAACATTCAATTAGAATGCAAAACACAAGGGTGCAGATCTCAAGTTCATGCAGGGGAGAATCAAATGCTTCTCGGACACTCTACAAACACAATACACACATACATACATACATACATACATACATACATATATACACACACTTGACCTGAGACTGGCACACACATGATGTGTAGCCGACATCAGACAAGACAGACAATCTCGATTACAGAGAAAAAGTCATTTCAAAAGAATTAATCAATACAGTACTGTCCAGTGTGTACAAAAAAATGTACATTTATATAAAGTTGGAACTTTTGAGGATATTTATAATTGACCATTTACATGAAATAAACCCTTTTCAACAACCTCATTTGATATCGTCTGTGGATCAACGATAGAAACAACTTTTATCGATTATAATGTTTATCAAATTGAAGGCATAAAAGTGAGTCTGCCAAGTAGATTAATTCTGCTATGTCTAGGTAATACTTCCTCTATTCCAATTCAATGCATTTTATATTATCAAAACTTGGAATTATGCAAATAGATCTTTTAAATTATGTTAATGACCTCGAAAATCAAAAAGGTAATCTTTACTGATGAAAAGATATGATGCTTTGCTGCTATGTAAAGCCCTTCATCACCTTTACCACCGCTGTTAAGCTAAGCTGCAACAATAAGTAAAATAAAATATAATACAACAAAGAGGAAACAAAAAAAAAGTAAAACACCACGTAAAACATAATTTTTTTGTGTGTGTGCTCTGTGCTGTATGTCGTATATAGTTTGGTGTTGTGCACACTTAAGGGTAGTTATTAGAATGCAAGACATTAGCATGGACCGAGCACTCACAGGTAGTTCATTTTTACCTGTATACAAGGACTTCCCATTTAGGGGACAGATAAGTTGGAATGCGGAGAAGAGGAGACGATTTGAGCAGCTCAAGAGAAACTTTCTTTCTCTTTTGCAGGATACATACATGGAGGTTGATGCTCATGTTCTGTTGGGGAGACTTTGCTATGCCTTGATCTCTGCCGGTCCTGCTCTGCTGTCGTAGCTGTTCCATCAAGGAGATTGAGCTCATTTAGGAATCCTTGCCGAGTTCATGTGTGAGTGCATATGTGACTGCCTCTCCAGTATCCTAGCATTTTATTGTTCTACCAGTATAAAAGCCCGTAAAAAAAAATGACGGATTGCAATTATTTTATTCAAAATATTCAAGGAACCTGGAAGACATGATGCTTGGTAGCAAGAAAAAGCGTTATTGAAAACACTACATGTACAAATGTGATCCTATTTTATCTTCTGGGACGTTTCGTTTCGAAGGTACAGCCTCGTGAGCAGGCCAAAGTCTGAAGACTCGGCCTAGTGTCAGGTGTGCTTATATCTTCTTTATTTATTCGACATCCTACGTATGTAATTGAACACTTGTATTACTCTGTGTGTGTTACATATCACGTGCAGTGAATTTCACCTCCCTGTGCCTTGTATTTTTTTTTTTTATGTTTCTGTACACCGCCCTTGAGGCTTGGTTTGGAAGTCACCATCTACATTTCCAATAGAAGATAAGAAATTACTATTTAATGAAAAATGTTTTTCGAGTTTTTTTATCCTGAAAAATAAACCACACTCATCATGTTAAAAGATTGGCCTTTAAAACCCTACTTAAATCGTCCTTTTGAAGGAGGACTGACAAATACACAAACACACAAATACACATGATGTTTTATATCGGTAGATAAGGGTTTATTACTGGCAAAAAAAGAATATTTTTCTTTGCCAATTATGTTGATCGGTTCGGTTACTTTATTATGCCGAAAATTGAAAATTTTCATCATATACTGAAACGCTAAAGAAACTTACCACTTGTTTGAAATGTAATAAAATTCTAACAGTTCAAAATAAAACAAACCAACAATTGCTAATTGAAACATTGGCATTTTATTGATGACAGGTCAAGTTTTAGACCAAGATTCACCATCTCATAAGTTTGTTCTACAGTGCAGAACAGCACAGGGTGCAATGTCAGTCCCCTTTCAATAGCATGTGTGGCCACCATTGTTTTGGATTACAGGTCAGTGGCATCGTCGGCGCATACTGCCTACCAGTCTTTGGATGGATTGCTGCTGGATTCTGTCCCACTCGGTCCTCAATGTCTGAAGCCATCTGACTTAGGACATCTGCCTGTCCTGCTTGCAGTGGTGACTCTTGGCTCTCTGATCGAGGTCTATCATCTGCAGAGTTGTGGAGGGTGTCTCTGTCCACCAGGGCCGATATCGTCTGGTGTGAACAGCCAGGCGACGTGCCACCTCACGGTAGCTCAATCCGCCTTGCAGTATGCCCAAGGCACACTGCTGTTGATCCCTTGACAATCGTGGCATGTTGATTGAAATGCCCATTTTGCACTGGCCTTTTGAAAGCCAATATCAAGACATCACGTGCAGCTCATTAAAATCATCCCGTACCCCTTGTCTAATCACTGACAGTCAAGACGGCTGTTCAACAGCTGTGCTATGAAGTGACCATTGAAGGTTCAAGTGACCATCCGTGACCTTTTTGTCTGACAGTGAGGACACTATTGTCCACAAATAAGTACACACATTTACTACACGGAGTGTTATTGTTGATATTTGAAGGTTTAAAAGGTGGTAAGTTTATTTTGCATTTCAGTACATGTCGGTTCTATCTCGTTTGTTAGGACGAAAATTGAAAATCTTCATGGTATGTCGGTCTGTCTCATTTGTCGGCTTGGCTCACCTCAGCTAAAGGTTTTCACTGTATGTTTGTCTATGAGTGCGAGAACTCGCGAATGCTTGGAGCTGTCTTCGACAAACCTTATCAGAGGATTCTAAAGGACAAAAGTGAGGCTGTCAATGTTTTTCGACTATATTATATATGTCAAAGGTCAAGGTGACAGTGACGTCATTTGTATAAAACAGATACGACCAAAAGTGTTTGCATGACATGACGTCAAACTTGATACAAAGGAGTTGGAAAATATCACCTACAAATTCCGAACATATTTGATAATCCAATCATTATTAAAACACAAGATTTCTGGAGGGCCTGGGAGACAGATGATGCATTTCCAAAATGGTGGCAATCAGTTGCCGTGTAACGTCATTTCCATGGCAATGAAGTCGCCCATGTTGAAGTAAAGGGTTTTTTTAGGGACAACAAAGATGATAACTCAGAAACACATCAAGATACAGGAATCAAATTGCAACAATGTTTAAAAGTCAAGGTGACAGTGATGTCATTAGCATGATTATTGTCATACCTGTCGGTCTACCGTGACGCCTTCTTGTTTGGTTGTTTATCTGTCCACTCGCCCACAGCCCAAACAGCTCAGTCGATCATTTTGAAACTTTCGGATATTGGGTACCATCCCTGTGATGGTCGAAGCAAAGTCAACATTGACCAAAGATCAACATCAGCCAAATATCTTAAATCCTCAATTTTCATCTGATTGACTTAAAATTTGAAGAGGATTTGCATATTTGCTCATTTCATTGAACTACCAATTATTTTTTAGGTCAACATAGGCCAAAATGTCTGGTGTTGGCTTAATGGTTAGGGTGGTGGGCTTGGGATCCCAGAATCCTGAGTTCAAATCCCACTCAGCTGTTCAATTAATACCAGGTGGCGTTGACTCTGCCTGTCATCATTCTGAGGTCGGCAAAATGAGTGCCAGCTTGCTGATGTCCTTGTGGCGGGATGCGACCCGTCCAGATTGTGTCCAATAGCAAGGGACTGCTTAGCTAAGTCACATTTGCCACGGCGGCCGTGGTCTCCAAAATCTACGGCCACTAGCAATTATACGGCGCCGCAGTATTTCCACGGTCACACAATGTAGCAGTCACATATGTTTTTATTTTCTGGGAGCCGCACGGCGTATTTAGAAATTGTGGAGACGAAAACGTGGGGTTGCCGTACGGTCTTGATTTTATGTCGCACGGTGACCTTAAAGGGGCCCTGCGGCGGCCATAGAATTTTCAAGGCAGACGCAAGGTAGCCTCAAGGTGCCCGCAAGGCGACCGCAGGGGGCCCTAAGGCGAACGTGCGGCCAGACGGACGGTAACGAGTGGGTTCATTTTTTTATTTTTTTTTACCAGTTTTTTTTTTTTCGGCTTGCGAATTGCTACGCGAACGTAGAAATGAAAAAAGTTATAACCCGCGTTTATAATTCCACGGCGACCCCTACGGCCTGTTAAAAATAGCCAAACGGCTAGGGCCACCCTGAGGCCACCGCAGAAACTCTGCGCCGCCGCAATTTCTGTCAATTCAGAGGGCGTACGGCCGCCGTATCCTTGCCTTAGAGCAAATGTGACTTAGGCCTGAGGCAGCATCAACAACTCTAGCACAGAGTATCTCCTAATGGTCCTAAGTGATATATATGTATACATATGCATATAGACATATGTATACATATATATAATATATATATATGTATATATATAGTATATGTATATATAGACACCCACATCTCTCACCAGTGAATGAAGGAATAACCATCAGCTCTCACCTAATCGACTACACCCAGGTGGCTATATAAATTATATAAATGTGATATATATGATATGACCCCTCCCACACTCCTCTAGCCCAAGGAGCTGCATCAAGCAACCCACGAAGCTTACACAAGGTAAGTGCTAACGCTGTTTTGAACTCTTCCCAGAGATCCTCAACAACTAAAGACTTTCACACAATAGTGCACACACATACCGGCGTAGTGGCTGCGCCTGTAATCCGGCTACTCGGAGGCTTGGGTGAGAGGATCGCTTGAGACGGGCGCTCTGTGCTGGGCCGCGCTATGAGAGGGTGTAGGGCAGCCCGGAATCATTGCAAACCCAATCCTTATCCCTGTGTATAAGAGCGACCAGGGTTGCGTCAGGAAGGGCATCGCGTAAAACCTATGCCAAATCAGTATGCGGATCATAACGGATGACCGCTGTGGCGACCCCTAACGGGAGCAGCCGAAAGACGAACAACAACACATAGTGCACAATGAGAATCCCAATGCTATACCCCCTCAGCTACCGGACGCGTTTCATCACTTACTGGCGAATCATCAGCGATAGCATAGAGAGCAATGGATCCCAATGAGGCTCCCAAGCATGTACCAATAGCAAACGTCAAAAGCAGTCAATGTATAAATAAAGGAAGCCCACCCACATCTCTTATCTGTGAATGGAGGAATAGCCAATCATCTCTCCCCTAATCGACTACACCCAGGTGGCTTGGATTATATAAATGATTGACCCTCCCACACTCCTCGAGCCCAAGTAGCTGCATAAAGCAACCCAAGAAGACTTACACAAGGTAAGTGCGAAGTACATAACTGATGATTCGCCAATAAGTTTTTTGTTATTAAGTGTCTTTCTGCTGTTTTGTGTCACTGTGTGTCCCACTGCTGAGAGAGAGACGGAAGAAAGCCCAACTGAGTTTGCCAAAACACACCTGAACAAGCCAACATCCTTCTGGGAGTGTCCTGTGGACAGATTAGATCAAATTAGAGCTTTTTGGAAAAGCACATCATCTCTGTTTACAGAAAAACAAAATGAAGCCTTCAAAGAAAAAACACCTTCCCGACAGTCAACATGGAGGAGGTTCAGTGATTTTTAGGGTTGCTTGCTGCCTCTCACTGGGTCCTTGAATGTGTGCATGGCATCATGAAATCAGGAGATTACCAAGAGTATTTTGGAGCACAATGTTCAACCCAGTGTCAGAAAGCTGGGTCTCCGTCAAAGGTCATAGGTCTTGCAGCAGGACAATGATCTCAAACACACTTCAAAAAGCACCCAGGAATGGTCCAACACAAAACACTGGACTGTTCTGAAGTGTCAGCAATGAGTCCAGATCGAAATCCCATTGAACACCTGTGGGGAGATACTGAAACAGCATGTTGGAGAAGGCGAACCTTCAAATTTGGAGAACTGGAGCAGTTTGCACAAGAAGAGTGGGACAAACTGCCAGTAGAGAGTGTAGGAAGCTCATTCATGGCTATAGGAAGTGCTTGACTGCAGGTATTTTGTCCAAAGGCTGTAATACCAAATATTAACGAGGGTGTCAATAATTTTATCATGCCATTTTATTTATTTCCGATTTAAAAGATATATTTAGTTCTCAATCAAAAACAAAGGTTCTTTAATATGAATAGTGAAATAAACAATTGTAGAGACAAAATACTTTTGTCAATTTCAACTTATTTTTCGAGAAATGTGTTATTTGAAAAAAGTGTAAGGGTGCCAATTATTTGGACACAACTACACACACACAAACACACACCACACACACACACAACACACACACAACAAACACACACACACACACACACACAAAACACACGACAGAGAGATGGGTGGATATATATCAATACAGTAATTAGATTTCCACACAAACACTGCTCACATGAACACTGAAAATAAAGTGGAAGCATTCGTAAGGAGTCCGAGGTTCTGTTTGTGAGGAAAATAGTTTGTAAGGGAATTTAAATTTTTTCCCCCCATGATTCCTTTGACAGCATGATAGTCAGTAAACGCTGAGACGATAAGGTTTCTCGGTAAAGTAAATCAACGGAAAGGTAATTATACGTTGCCAGAATAGTTTGTGGTTGTATCAATATTTTTACTTCCTGAAGGTGTGCAAACCAACAACTGAGCATCTACACCACGTGTGCTACAAAAATGAACATAACTCGAAATTACATGAATAACAATATTTGTAAACCTCCGCATGTACTGTCTGGATCCAAGTGCTCTTAAATGAGGTATCATTCAGCAATGTACGTGCTGTGGTTACGACGTTAACCCTGTTCAGACACAATTGTTCAACTTTCATTTCTATATATCTACCTCAATAAAACACAATGTGTATTTGTCTGTCCCCATTGAGGACGATTTAAGTGGGCTATTAAAGGCCAATCTTTTGACACGAATGTGTGTTCACTACGGTCTATTTTTCAGGATAAAAAATACTCAAACATTTTTCATAAAAGAGTAATTACGTCTCTTCCATTAGAAATGTAGACGGTGATGTGCAACGGGGCCTCAAGGGTGGTGTACAGAAACGTTAAAAATAAATAAATAAATAAATAAATACAAGGCACAGCTTGGTGAAATTCACTGCACATGATGTATAACACGCACAGAGTAAAACAAGTGTTCATTTACATACGTACGGTCTATCAAAGAAGATATATGCACACACTTGACGCTTCACTGAGGATTCTGACTTTGGCACGCTCACGAGGCTGTACCGTCGAAACGAAGCATCCCAGAAGATAAAGAAAATAGGGTTTTTAAAATAATGTATTTTAAATACTTCTATGAATGTTTAAATAATGGTTTGTTACTGTCGTGTTTTAAATAATGCTTCTTGCTATGAAACATCATATCTTCCAGTCTCCTTGAATATTTCAAATAAAATAATTCAACCGATCATTTGACGGGCTTTTTACATATAATATATGTGTATGTATGTATGTATGTATGTATGTATGTATGTATGTATGTATGTGTATGTATATATATATATATATTATATATATATATATATATATATATAATGTTACAAATACCAGCCGCACTTCACCAATGAGAATACTGAGTGGAATGAGAGCAAGGAGGGGTGGGGAGTGAGGATGGGAGGAGTGAGGAGGGGAGGGGAAGGGAAGGCAATGCAAGGGAAGGGAAGGCAGCACAAAGGGAGGGGAGGGAAGGCAGCGCGAGGGGAAGGATAAGGGAAGGCAGCATGAGGGGAAGGGGAAGGGAAGGCAGCATGAGGGAAGGGAAGGGAGGCAGCATGACAGGAATGGGAAGGGAAGGGCAGCACGAGGGGAAGGGAAGGCAGCATGGCGGGAATAGGAAGGGAAGGCAGCGCGAGGGGAAGGGGAATGGAAGGCAGCGCAAGGGGAAGGGGAACGGAAGGCAGCGCAAGGGAAGGGAAGGCAGCGCGATGGGAAGGGGAAGGGAAGGCAGCGTAAGGGAAGGGGAATGGAAGCAGCGCAGGGGAAGGGAAGGCAGCACGAGAGGAAGGGGAAGGCAAGCAGCGCACCATGGGTGGTGAGGGTAGATGGCGAATTTCATAGCAAAGGTAGGATTGTCTAGAGTAGCATGGTCATGGACGAGCAGAAGACATCTCGATGTAAATTAAGCCGGGACACTGTGAGCTTCAGTGTTACATGTCACCACATGGAGGGTGGTGCTGTGTTAAATGAGGTAGGGTCTAAGGCTAATTTCTCCCAGTATGTGATTGCCACCCCCCGCCATGACCTTTTCCTGTTTTTGTATTTCAAGACCGGCAGTAAAAAGGAATCACCTCCTTAAAACAACTGAGCCGGACATTTCCGAGCAAGCGAAAACCCCGCCTCCAGGAATGACAACTAGCGAGACCATGCCCCTGGGGTGGATGATGGATGGCCGTGTCGTCAGAATGAGGAGATGGCATTTAGAAAAGAACGGCATTATGGTTGCTTCTCCTCGACATGGTGATGAAGGCAACGCAAATCCTGTTGTTTGTTTGTGTGAATTTGCATGCATGATGGAGCAAGACGTTAGCCATTGACTGTTCAGCTGTGTCGTGTGAGACTACACCTTGGAGTCTCGTGTTGTGCCATTGGGGAAGAAGGCGGCGACGTTTTTACAGAGGAGCGGCGTCGGCAAGTGTGATCATGAAAAGAGACTGTACGGCAGTTCCTGGGCCCTTAACGAAGGGACCATCCACACGAACTTCCTTCCATACGCTTTCTGCCTAGAGAGCAGCTGGACACCATTTTGCGAGCTTCCCACGCAGGAGGACGCGGGTTCGTTCGCCAAAGCTCATAAGATACCACTTCTGGACACGAAGCTACAGTAAGTGCCAGAAGACAGGGAGGGGTTTTTCTTTGGTTTTATCTTTTCCCCTTGTCCGTTTTTGTAACCGTGTGTAGAAGGCGCCTCGACTTTAGGCTTTAATTTACTGAACGTTATATTATCACGTTTGATTTATTTCCATGATGAATATTTGATTTATATCCATTAAATCCCGATTTATTAAAGATTGCTTCTGTCTGTCTATTCTTTGTGGGTTCGAGTATAAACCCTTGTCCTCCGTCCGGGTGAATGCGCCTGGAACGTGCTCTGCTGTCCCTGTCTTGCACGCCCTATAATCTCCAAGGATCACGTGTTCGCCTCCAAGGTAGACCCGCTTCGTAATCCATCCAGGTCGGTCTTAACCGGCGTGGACACGACAATACAAAGAGAGGGGATGAGAGCAAGGATGGGTGGATAAGTGAGAAGGGGAGGGGGAAGGGAAAGCAGTGTGAGGGGAAGGGGAAGGGAAGGCAGTGCTGGGGGGAGGGGAAGGGAAGGCAGCACAGGGTTGAGAGGAGGGTAAAGGAGCATAGTGTTAGGGGAAGGCAAGGGAAGGCAGCACAGCATGAGGGTAGGGGAGGGCAGGCAGCACAGCATGAGGGGAGGGCAGGGAAGGCAGCGCAGCATGAGGGGAGGGCAGGGAAGACAGTATGAAGGGAGGGGAGGGAAGGCAGCATGAGTGGGGTGGAGGGAAGACAGCATGAGGGGAGGTGAGGGAAGGCAGCATGAGGGGAGGTGAGGGAAGGCAGCATGAGGGGAGTGGAGGGAAGGCAGCATGAGTGGAGGTGAGGGAAGGTAGCTTGAGGGGAGGTGAGGGAAGGCAGTGTGAGGTGGGGGGGGGGGGGGGGGGGTGGAGAGGCAGTGTACGAGGGCATTACCGGGGCGAATGTGCTTTCAATCATCAATTGCGAAAGCGAACTTGTTGCTGTTGCAGACTTTTGTTGCCTTGAATCCACATTCTCAACTGTCACAAATAGGTACTCTCACTGGAGTTTGGTGTTCAAATAGTTTGGCATATTGGACGGATTATATTCATGAGGTTGGTCTATTATTCTTTCACCTTCCCGAAATAGTTCCAAACTGCACTTCTGGACATTTTGAACGAAATGTTGTCAAAAACTATCAGTCGATGTATTGCCTACCCATCTGTCAGCAAAGCAATCAGCATGCTTTACCCTGCCAACTCGAAATGCCTTCCTATTCATTTCAAAGGAACACGCCTTTGGGGTGTATTTAGTTTGCAGATGACTTACTTTTGCGACTGTATTGCAAACGGGATGCCCCAGGGTCCTGTTCCTTTTCAATTAGTACATTACCAGGCTGTGTGCAAGCAGAAGATGCCCAATATAGAGATGAAAATAAATTTCCCCTGAAAAAAAACGATTCTTTCTGTGAAGTTGGAATGACTTGGAATCGACGTCGATTCAGGTTCTCTACTCAATTCCTTTTGGTTCCATCGTTGGAATTGAGTACTTTGGAATTGATTCTGCCCACCACTATGAAGCACTCAAGCAAACACTCCAACGAAATTGTTGATGAGGAACGGCTGGCTTCACCAGACTAAACACCAGACTAAACACAAAGTATCAAACAATGTGCAAATTGGACAAATGAACACTTTTTTTTTTAGTAGTCGGAACTGCTGCTAAGTTCAATTCCGCAGTTTACATTTTGAAATTTGGTTCAGGTTAAGAGATTCTACAGCTTATCGCATTTCAGCTGTAATGCATATAAATGTCCAGAGCTGGAACCATACGGCCAGTTTTTCCCGGACATGTCCTCCCTTTTGGTCCTGAAATCTCCGTACGGCCAGGTTTTTTAAATATCGAGAAATTTCCGGGATTTGGCCATTTTTACCCTCGCTGGAGGAGAAGGTATTGCACTTGGGTCCGTTTGATTGTATATTTGTCTGTCTGTTTGTCCACATAGAACTTTAGTTTAGTATTTTTCTCTGCAAGCGCTTGTCAGATTGAGCCAAAATTTTCATCATAGGAGCGACTACTCATGTGGAATGTTTAATGACAATTATGACGTCATAGGCGTCATAGGTCACGTGGTGTAGCAGCCATGTTGGAAAAACAGAAAAACTTTGGACCTCTATCTGTGAAACCACATTAAGGAAAAAATTGAAACTTGGGACATGGCAAGTACTCCTCATGTGGAATGAATCAAAATAAAGGCCAATTACTGCAATGTAATCCCAAGAAGAAAGCCAGACATAACAAGACACACACACACACAAACATATATATATGTATATACATATACAACACACACACACACACGAATATATTATGTACTGGTATGTACTTACAAAAGTTACTTTATTTGAAGTTATAACCTTAACTTGTCAGTAATTTACTGATTTCCCAACTGCCCGGATCATCAGCTGGAAACCGTTTATCATCGAGGTTTCAATCCTTTCAGCCAGAACTCTCCAAACGGTGTTTTTCATGACGTGATTTTGATGGCGTCATAGGTGCCTTCGTTTTGACATCATAATTACATCTGATCAGTATGAAAACTTGTGAAGGTCCGTATGAAAATAAAATAAAATAAAATGGTCCACCGAGAAAAAATTGATGACATCATTGGTCACGTGTTTCAGCAGCCATATTGTTTTGTTTTTTTTAAACTTCAAAAATCTTCCTCTCTGAAGTGGCTGAACAGATCAAGGCGAAACTTACACATATGACTACCTATCCATGAGGAACAAAAGGTTCTCACATATGATGTCATAGGTCACATGGTTTGGCAGCCATATTGGATTTACCCTAAAACCTATAAACATCTTCTTCTCCAAACGGCTGGACAATCCGAGGGGAAACTTCACACAAATGTTCTCCAAGCCTTGGGACCACCGGGATATTCACAAATAATTGATAAGTCACGTGATCTGGCAGCCATATTGGAATGAGCAAAAAACTTAAAAAATTATTTCTCTTGAACCGCTAATTAAATCGACATGAAGCTTCACAGTTGTGATCTAGTCGTGATGGGGAATATGTGTTTTAAATTTCAACCTGATCCGAAGCATGGTCTGGCAGCCAGAATTATTTAATCTTCTATCTGGGTACTTCTTTATTTTTTGAATGAGATTCACTTGGCTGTGCCTGGATGGATTTGAGGGTAGAGAAGTATCAGCTGAAATATGAATCCTATCCAGGTTCCTCCTGATGACTTCATCTTTGTTTTTTGCTTGTTTGGGTTCCTTATGATGACTCCAATGCAGGACTGTACCTATTTGGTCTTGAATTTGAATTTATTTTAATCCCATTCTTAATTAAATTGAATAATAATAAACGTCATTGGTCAGGGGCAGGTGTCCGATCAAAGCGGGATGTCTTGGTACCAGGTTATCACATACATGGCAAGTGACCCGGATTTTACGGGTTTGACCCATTTTGTTTCTGAAAACCCACAGACCCATTGTAGTGTGGGCAAAACCTGTATTGGATGGAAATTCAAAAACAAAATGTTTCACTTCCATTCCACTCACAAGGATTGACACACAGATTGATAACCTGTAGTCGATACGCAAAGTATCACTTTCGTGTCTAGTCTATTGGTTCTGGTTGTGTGACGTCATGAGCCTTGCCTCACCGATGGCCACGTCTAAGTGCTCCAGGGTTCCGCACGCACTATCACGTCACTTCCGATCACCAACAACATAACTCTCAAGGGTGAAAAAAGAGTTTGTGGAAAAAAGGTTACCATCTTTGCTAACTTCACCAAATACACACCCTTCAAAATAAATCCTGGAGTCCAAACAAGCAATTTTGATCCATATACCTACATAGTTGTTTAGAGACTTGGTATGTCGATTTGAGAGTGCATTCTGACTTCTGATTGTCTGACAACAAAACAGATTTCGAATATGTCATTTAATCAAGTCGTAATGATCTCGGGTGATCGGGACAATTGGTGCATTTTAAACGAAGGCCATTATAAGTTCCCATCGGCTATAGTTTGAAAATTACAAGTTGTAGATTGAACAAGTACATTAACTTAAAGTCAGATCAGCCACGCATTCAACAAGTAAGAAGGATGATGAAACGATATTAGGAGACTATGGCACGCGTGAGGCGGTCGTATCATCATAAACTAGGGTAGATCCACACAACAATGCCTACCGCACAACCCACGTGCCGTCAGATCCAAGCCTCCACATGCCAACAAGCAAACCTCCAACAACCACCTCACAATAAGGCAAGTTGTTTTTGCTATTTGTTTGTGACCTTGCTGCTTTGAGCACCTAATGTTAATCAAAACAAATCTTTATATCATAAGATTTTTAAACACAATGCACCTGAATAGGGGTTTGAAACAGTCATGAGAAGGTAATTTGGCCCGTTATCACTGCTTAACACCCTTTAGACCATTAAGACCCCTTCAACTCATTCACACCCATTTCGACCCTTATGCGACATATACAGTTGTGGCCAAAAATATTGGCACCCTCACACTTTTTTCAAATAACTCCCGATTTTCTCCAGAAATAAGTTGAAATTGACAAAAGTATTTTGTCTCTGCAATTCTTTGTTTCACTGTTCATATAATAGAACCTTTGTTTTTGATTCAGAACTTAATGTATCCTTTTAAATCAGAAAATAAAAAGAAATGGCATTGACAAAATTCTTGACACTTAATATTTGATATCACAGCCTTTGGACAAAATAAATAACTTCTGTTTTCAGATGTTCCAACAGGTGTTCAATGGGATTTTGATCTGGACCCATGACTGGCCACTTCACAACAGTCCAGTGTTTTGTGTTGAACCATTCCTGGGTGCTTTTGGAAGTGTGTTTGGGGTCATTGACCTGCTGCAAGACCCATGACCTTAGACAGACCCAGCTTTCTGACACTGGGTTGAACATTGTGCTCCAAAATGCCTCCTTGGTAATCTCCTGATTTCATGATGCCATGCACACATTCAAGGCACCCAGTGCCAGAGGCAGCACAGCAACCCCAAAACATTACTGAACCTCATCCATGCTTGACTGTAGGGAAGGTGTTCTTTTCTTTGAAGGCTTCATTTTGTTTTCTGTAAACATAGAGATGATGTGCTTTATCAAAAAGCTCTAATTTGGTCTCATCTGTCCACAAGACATTCTCCCAGAAGGATGTTGGCTTGTTCAAGTGTGTTTTGGCAAACTCCATTCGGGCTTTCTTACGTCTCTATCTCAGCAGTGGGGTCCTCCTGTGTGTCCGACTGTAGAACCCCCTTTCATTGAGTTGGCGACGGATGGTGTGAGTTGAAACTGTCGTACCTTGTGTCTGAAGGTCAGCTTGGATCTGTCTGGCAGTTGATTGAGGTGCTTTCTCCACCATTCGAATAATCCTTCGCTGCAATCTTCGATCAAGTTTTCTCTTGCGGCCACGTCCAGGGAGGTTGGCTACAGTGTCATGGGCCTTAAACTTCCTGATAACATTGTGTACAGTGGACAGAGGAACATCAAGGTCTCTGGAGATGGACTTGTAGCCTTGAGGTTGTCCATGCTTGGCTACAATCTTGTGTTTGATCTCCTCAGACAAGTCTCTGGTTTTCATTCTTTTCTCCATGCTCATTGCAGTCCACACAGTGACACAAAACAGCAGAATGACTCCTTTTCTCTATTCAAACTGGTTGATTGAGTGATTTTTATATTGCAGGCACCTGCACCTCACTACAGGTGAGTTCAATTCCAAAGTAAAGGAGAATCACCTGCTTGAAATTTAATTATTTCTGACAACTTCCAAAAGGTGCCAATAATATTGTCGGGGCCATTTTAGGATTTCTTTGTGGAATAAGCTGAGATTTAGTAATTTTTCACCTTTTTTGTTTTGTTCCACTGCAAACCAAAGAAATACATCTGTGGAGAACAAAAGATTTTTTAATTTCAACAATTTTCTGAAAGAAATGGTGCATTATTTGAAAAAAAGTGCAAGGGTGCCAATATTTTTGGCCATGACTGTACACCTTATTCAGCCCTTTCAACACTTTTCAGACCAATAGGCTTTTGAAAACCAATTGGACACTTGAAAACCATTTAAGACCTCTTTTTCTCTTTCACCCTTAGAGCCCTTAGGCCTTTTTAAGACCCTTAGACCCAAAAAACACTGAAGACACTTGAGACCCTTTCTACCACTTAGATCCCCAACACATATCCTGGAAGATTGTATCAAGTTCATACTTGAGTAATGAATCAGTGAAGATGTATCAATCCTTTCTGTGCAACCAAAACAATGTCAGGCCTGCTAAATTCCCCTTGAACCAACCAGCACAAAAGAAAACCAAACAGTTTCATTTTTATCAGGCATCCCTCAAGATTGCCCACCTGTGTTAGCTCTGAGTTCTTAATCATTTTCAAGGAAACTTTAACTCTTGTATGTAGTATTTGAAACAAATGAGATGCACTGGATGAACGTGAGAATGAACAAATTGGCCTCGAGTCAGGCACCGAACAAGAAGGTCACAACAAAGAGTCTCCACTGCATTTCTGAATCACTTATTGGTTGTTTGTACTTTACCAGCTCTGAGAATAGTGAACCCACACATGGAAAGATAATGCACCCAAAAATCACCACCAAATCGACAATAATTGCTCACAAGAGTGAACTCGATACAATGAAACTAATTATGATTGAAAAGTTATTCTCTGGAGCAACCCCCAACACAACCCTGAACTCAAACCCACATTTGAATGTTCAGCAATGTTTGAGCTTTACCATTTCAAAAGAATACATTATAAATGAAATATTTAAGTTCATGAGAGTGAACAATCACCTGAGCCTCATTTCAATGATGAGCTGACAAGCTGAAATATGAAATGTAAAGGAAAGGCAAAATGTAGAGAAAACGGTTCCCACCCCCACATGGCTGTGTGCCAGTGCACGGTACAAATGAAACTGAATTCTTATTTAAAGGGTTAGTTAAGATAATGGAAAAACATTGGAAAAAGTGCAGTCTTTCAATTGTTATGCCATTTCTACAAATGTTTTTGACCTCCATATTACCACATCACTTCAAAACAAATGGAACAAGAAAAAGAGCAATCAGAGATTGCAGACCCTCGCCAGGACTTGCTTTGTGTGATGTGTGTGTAGTTTTGTCTGGTGTATTTTGTCTGGTGTTTGTATACTGGTGTGTTATGTAATTAATAAGAGGCATAATTAGAACTGCCACTTTGTAACTGCTGGCGGTGAAGACGGAAACCAATACGTCCCGCTTTGATCGGACACCTGACCCTGACCCATGACGTTTATTATTATTC
>CM068959.1:1866923-1877504 GCA_035128595.1 Eptatretus atami
GGCACGCACCAGCGGTTAAAACGCTCGGCCGCCCTAATTAAAATATAATCGAGATAACATTGGTGCTTTGGAGAGGACGCGCTCCCCGCTCAGGTAACCACGTGACCTCTAGTTAAACTGCATAATTAGATGGTGGACACTGGAACTCGTGGTTGACGGGGTGGCGTTTGTGGTTTTAAAACAACCCACCGTACCATAACGTTAAGCCGGAACCTGGGGCCACCACTCACAATTAACGTTATGTACGGTGGTTGTTTTAAAACCACAAACGCCACCCCGTCAACCACGAGTTCCAGTGTCCACCATCTAATTATGCAGTTTAACTAGAGGTCACGTGGTTACCTGAGCGGGGAGCGCGTCCTCTCCAAAGCACCAATGTTATCTCGAATATATTTTAATTAGGGCGGCCGAGCGTTTTACCGCTGGTGGCGTGCGACGATTTTTGGTCAAATCTGTGGTAATACCTCCCAGTCTATCTAGGTTCGAACAATGCTAGACCAATAGAAAGAAAGGACAAACACGGACAGGTGGAAATCGACAAATAATTTATTAATAATAAAGAAATAAAATAAAAAGAACCTTTTATTTGCTGAAGTAAATTAAAGAATGAATTTTAAAGCAAAATCAATCAAAATGCCAGGAAAGAGACAAAGAGCAGATGCTTATCGGGGGTTCACTTACTTACAGTTAAACACAGACATGGTACCCAGCAGATCATTCAGGGGGGGGGGAGGGGAGAATCGTCTCGCCTCACCAGAAAGTCATCCGTGAAGCGAAAACGTCCTGGAAAATGCATTGCGTGCGTGTCACGTCCGTCGCCAGCACCCAGCTTTGCCGTGCACCCTCTCGCGGGCAGCCTTGAAGCCCAGTCGAAGTCTGGAGGGCTCCGAGATCGTCCGTCGCGGGATTTAGACCCTGGTGTTGTTGGTGACCGACCCGTGCCTCACTTGTTTGGGCGGCGCTGCTCACACCCACACGCTCGCATCCTGAAGCACTCGGCAAGGGCGAATTGTCTCGTCGGCGCTGGTCAGACACTCGCTTCTTGGTCGCTTCTCTCACCCTTTGCTTTTTCCTCTCTCCTTTCACTTTTCCTCTCCTCATGCTTTTCTCTTCAAAATGCTTTTTTCCCCTCCTTTCTCTCTCACTTTTTCTCCTCAAGACTTTTTCTCCTCAAGACTTTTCTCTTCACACTTTTTCTCCCCAGAACGTATCTTCTTTCTCTTCAGAACGTCTCTCTCCTCTCAGAGCGTCCCTCTTGCTTTTTCATCACTTTTTTATATCTCAGAACATCTTCCTCACAGAATGAACCTCACACTTTCTCTCGCTCGTTTTATATCCCCGGGCCATCTCCGCGGGTGCCATCTGCCCCAAGCTCACCCCGCCCCACTGGGGCACGGTTACCATGATGACCCGTGCGCTCTCAAAAAAGGCGGGCATCGCGGAGCTCGTGAAGAATGTTGCTGAGGAAAAAATGAGGGCGGCTTCAGAGCTCCGTGAAAGAAATGTGTGTGAACGTGTATGTCATAAAGAAAAAAGTTTCCCATAAGAGAGGGATCTATCCTTTACCCTTCTCAACGCCATCACATTTAAGATCCCATTAGGACATGGGGATGGGCTAATCTGAACATGCATTTAGGAAATAACTGTCTGAGGACCTGGATGTGTGGATGCATTCATCAGACCGGATTCTAAAATCCATAACAATATGTTTTTAAAATTTCAATCTGATCGAACACATGGTCTGGTAGCCAGAATTATTTGATTTTTTGAATCTGGTTCTTTTTGATTTTTTTATTTGAATTACCCTCACTTGGCTGTGCCTGGATACGGTTTGAGGGTAGAGGAGTAGCAGCTGAAACCCGAATCCTATCCAGGTTCCTCCTCATGACTTCATCTTTCCTCTTTGCTTGTTCAGTTCCTTCTGATTACTCCAATCCAGGACTTCCTATTGGTATTCCATTTGATTTGAATTGAATTTATTTTAATCCCATTCTAAATTCAATTGAATAATAATAAACGTCATGGGTCAGGGTCAGGTGTCCGATCAAAGCGGGACGTATTGGTTTCCGTCTTCACCGCCAGCAGTTACAAAGTGGCAGTTCTAATTATGCCTCTTATTAATTACATAACACACCAGTATACAAACACCAGACAAAATACACCAGACAAAACTACACACACATCACACAAAGCAAGTCCTGGCGAGGGTCTGCAATCTCTGATTGCTCTTTTTCTTGTTCCATTTGTTTGAAGTGATGTGGTAATATGGAGGTCAAAAACATTTGTAGAAATGCATAACAATTGAAAGACTGCACTTTTTCCAATGTTTTTCCATTTATCTTAACTAACCCTTAAATAAGAATTCAGTTTCATTTGTACCGTGCACTGGCACACAGCCATGTGGGGGGGGAACCGTTTTCTCTACATTTTGCCTTTCCTTTACATTTCATATTTTCAGCTTGTCAGCTCATCATTGAAATGAGCTCAGGTGATTGTTCACTCTCATGAACTTAAATATTTCATTTATAATGTATTCTGTTTTGAAATGGTAAAGCTCAAACATTGCTGAACATTCAAATGTGGGTTTGAGTTCAGGGTTGTGTTGGGGGTTGCTCCAGAGAATAACTTTTCAATCATAATTAGTTTCATTGTATCGAGTTTCACTCTGTGAGCAATATATTGTCGATTTTGGTGTGATTTTTGGGTGCATTATCTTTCCATGTTGGGTTCACTATTCTCAGAGCTGGTAAAGTACAAACAACCAATAAGTGATTCAGAAATGCAGTGGAGACTCTTTGTTGTGACCTTCTTGTTCGGTGCCTGACTCGAGGCCAATTTCTTCATTCTCACGTTCATCCAGTGCATTCTCATTTGTTTCAAATACTACATACAAGAGTTAAAGTTCCTTGAAAATGATTAAGAACTCAGAGCTAACACAGGTGGGCAATTCTGAGGATGCCTGATAAAAATGAAACTGTTTGGTTTTCTTTTGTGCTGGTTGGTTCAAGGGGAATTTAGCAGGCCTGACATTGTTTTGGTTGCACAGAAAGGATTGATACATCTTCCACTGATTCATTACTCAAGTATGAACTTGATACAATCTTCCAGGATATGTGTTGGGGATCTAAGTGGTAGAAAGGGTCTCAAGTGTCTTCAGTGTTTTTTGGTCTAAGGGTCTTAAAAGGCCTAAGGGCTCTAAGGGTGAAAGAGAAAAGAGGTCTTAAATGGTTTTCAGTGTCCAATTGGTTTTCAAAAGCCTATTGGTCTGAAAAAGTGTTGAAAGGCTGAATAAGGTGTACAGTCATGGCCAAAAATATTGGCACCCTTGCCACTTTTTTTCAAATAATGCACCTTCTTCAGAAAATTGTTGAAATTAAAAAATCTTTGTTCTCCACAGATGTATTTCTTTGTTTGCAGTGGAACAAAACAAAAAGTGAAAAATTACTAAATCTCAGCTTATTCACAAAGAAATCCTAAAATGCCCCGACAAATATTATTGGCACTTTTGGAAGTTGTCAGAAATAATTAAATTTCAAGCAGGTGATTCTCCTTTACTTTGGAATTGAACTCACCTGTAGTGAGTGCAGGTGCCTGCAATATAAAAATCACTCAATCAACCAGTCTTGAATAGAGAAAAGGAGTCATTCTGCTGTTTTGTGTTCACTGTGTGGACTGCAATGAGCATGGAGAAAAGAATGAAAACCAGAGACTTGTCTGAGGAGATCAAACACAAGATTGTAGCCAAGCATGGACAACCTCAAGGCTACAAGTCCCATCTCCAGAGACCTTGATGTTCCTCTGTCCACTGTACACAATGTTATCAGGAATTTAAGGCCCATGACACTGTAGCCAAACCTCCCTGGACGTGGCCACAAGAGAAAACTTGATCGAAGATTGCAGCGAAGATTATTCGAATGGTTGAGAAAGCACCTCAATCAACTGCCAGACATGATCCAAGCTGACCTTCAGACACAAGGTACGACAGTTTCAACTCACACATCCGTCGCCAACTCAATGAAAGGGGTTCTACAGTCGGACACACAGGAGGACCCCACTGCTGAGATAGAGACGTAAAGAAAGCCGAATGGAGTTGCCAAACACACACTTGAACAAGCCAACATCCTTCTGGGAGAATGTCTTGCGGACAGATGAGGACCAAATTAGAGCTTTTTGATAAAGCACATCATCTCTATGTTTACAGAAAACAAAAATGAAGCCTTCAAAGAAAAGAACACCTTCCCTACAGTCAAGCATGGATGAGGTTCAGTAATGTTTTTGGGGTTGCTGTGCTGCCTCTGGCACTGGGTGCCTTGAATGTGTGCATGGCATCATGAAATCAGGAGTACCAAGGAGGCATTTTGGAGCACAATGTTCAACCCATGTCAGAAAAAGCTGGTCTGTCTAAGGTCATGGGTCTTGCAGGCAGGTCAATGACCCCAAACACACTTCCAAAAGCACCCAGGAATGGTTCAACACAAAACACTGGACTGTTGTGAAGTGGCCAGTTCATGGCTCCAGATCAAAATCCCATTGAACACCTGTTGGACATCTGAAAACAGAAGTATTTATTTTGTCCAAAGGCTGTGATATCAAATATTAAGTGTCAAGAATTTTTGTCAATGCCATTTCTTTTATTTCTGATTTAAAAGGATACATTAAGTTCTGAATCAAAAAACAAAGTTTCTATCATATGAACAGTGAAACAAAGAATTGCAGAGACAAAAATACTTTTTGTCAATTTCAACTTATTTCTGGAGAAAATCGGAGTATTTGAAAAAAGTGTGAGGGTGCCAATATTTTTGCCACAACTGTATATGTCGCATAAGGTCGAAATGGGTGTGAATGAGTTGAAGGGGTCTTAATGGTCTAAAGGGTGTTAAGCAGTGATAACGGGCCAAATTACCTTCTCATGACTGTTTCAAACCCCTATTCAGGTGCATTGTGTTTAAAAATCTTATGATATAAAGATTTGTTTGATTAACATTAGGTGCTCAAAGCAGCGAAGGTCACAAACAAATAGCAAAAACAACTTGCCTTATTGTGAGGTGCGTTGTTGGAGGTTTGCTTGTTGGCATGTGGAGGCTTGGATCTGACGGCACGTGGGTTGTGCGGTAGGCATTGTTGTGTGGATTACCCTAGTTTATGATTGTACGACCGCCTCGCGCGTGCCTAGTCTCCTAATATCGTTTCATCATCCTTCTTACTTGTTGATGCGTGGCTGATCTGACTTTAAGTTAATGTACTTGTTCAATCTACAACTTGTAATTTACAAACTATAGCCGATGGGAACTTATAATGGCCTTCGTTTTAAAATGCACCAATTGTCCCGATCACCCGAGATCATTACGACTTGATTAAATGACATATTCGATAATCTGTTTTGTTGTCAGACAATCAGAAGTCAGGAATGCACTCTCAAATCGACATACCAAACGTCTCTAAACAACTATGTAGGTATATGGATCAAAATTGCTTGTTTGACTCCAGGATTTATTTTGAAGGGTGTTATATTTGGTGAAGTTAGCAAAGATGTAACCTTTTTTCCACAAACTCTTTTTTCACCCTGAGAGTTATGTTGTTGGTGATCGGAAGTGACGTGATAGTGCGTGCGGAACCCTGGAGCACTTAGACGTGGCCATCGTGAGGCAAGGCTCATGACGTCACACAACCAGAACCAATAGACTAGACACGAAAGTGATACTTTGCGTATCGACTACAGGTTATCAATCTGTGTGTCAATCCTTGTGAGTGGAATGGAAGTGAAACATTTTGTTTTGAATTTCCATCCAATACAGGTTTTGCCCACACTACAACGGGTCTGTGGGTTTCAGAAACAAAATGGGTCAAACCCGTAAAATCCGGGTCACTTGCCATGTATGTGATAACCTGGTACCAAGACATCCCGCTTTGATCGGACACCTGCCCCTGACCAATGACGTTTATTATTATTCAATTTAATTAAGAATGGATTAAAATAAATTCAAATTCCAGACCAAATAGGTACAGTCCTGCATTGTGAGTCATCATAAGGAACCCAAACAAGCAAAAAACAAAGATGAAGTCATCAGGAGGAACCTGGATAGGATTCATATTTCAGCTGCTACTTCTCTACCTCAAATCCATCCAGGCACAGCCAAGTGAACCTCATTCAAAAAAAATAAAGAAGTACCCAGATAGAAGATTAAATAATTCTGGCTGCCAGACCATGCTTCGGATCAGAGTTGAAATTTAAAACACATATTCCCCATCACGACTAGATCACAACTGTGAAGCTTCATGTCGATTTAATTAGCGGTTCAAGAGAAATAATTTTTAGTTTTTCGCTCATTCCAATATGGCTGCCAGATCACGTGACTATCAATTATTTGTTGAATATCCCGGTGGTCCCAAGGCTTGGAAGGAACATTTGTTTGAAAGTTTCCCCTGGATCTGTCCAGCCGTTCTGAGAAGAAGATGTTTATGGTTTAGGGCTAATCCAAATGGCTGCCAAACCATGTGGGACTATTGACATCGATATGTGAGAACCTTTTGTTCCTCTATGGATAGTATGTCATATGTGATAAGTTTCGCCTGATCTGTCAGCCACTTCAGAGAGGAAGATTTTGAAGTTTAAAAAAACAAAACCAATATGGCTGCTAGAAACACACGTGACCAATGATGGTCATCAATTTTATCTCTCGTGGACCATTTTATTTATTTTATTTTCATACGCGACCTTCACAAGTTTTCTATACAGGTAGCCTTCAGATGCTAATTATGATGTCAAAACGAAGGCACTATGACGCCATCAAAATCACGCATGGAAAAACACCGTTTGGAGAGGCGTTCTGGCTGAAAAGGATTGTAAACCTCGATGATAAACGGTTCCAGCTGATGATCCGGGGCAGTGGGAATCAGTTAAATACTGACAAGTAAGGTTTTATAACTTCAAATAAAAGTAACTTTTATGTAAGTACAATACCAGTACATAATATATTCGTGGTGTGTGTGTGTTGTATATGTATATACATTAATATATATGTTTGTGTGTGTGTGTGTCTTGTTATGTCTGGGCTTTCTTCTTGGGATTACATTGCAGTAATTTGGCCTTTAATTTTGATTCATTTCCACGTATGAGGAGTACTGCACTGTCCCAGTTTCCAATTTCCTTAATGTGGTTCACAGATAGAGGTCCAAAAGTTTTTTCTGTTTTTCCAACATGGCTGCTACACCACGTTGACCTATGACGCCTATGACGTCATAATTGTCATTAAACATTCCACATGAGTAGTCGCTCCTTATGCATGAAATTTTGGCTCAATCTGACAAGCGCTTGCAGAAAAAATACTAAACTAAAGTTACTATGTGGACAAACCAAGACAGACAAATATTACAATCAAACGGACCCAAGTGCAATACCTTCTCCTCCAGCGAGGAGTAAAATGGCCAAATCCCCGCGAAATTTTCTCGATATTTAAAAACCGGGCCGACGAGATTCAGGACCAAAAGGCGAGAACATGTCCGCGGAAAAAACTGGCCGTATGGTTCAGCTCTGGACATTATATGCATTACAGCTGAAATGCGATAAGCTGTAGAATCTCTTAAACCTGCAACCAAATTCTCAAAATGTTAAACTGCGGAATGAACTTAGCAAGCAGTTCCGACTACTAAAAAAAAAAGTGTTCATTTGTCCATTTGCCCATTGTTTGATACTTTGTGTTTAGTCTGGTGTTTAGTCTGGTGAAGCCAGCCGTTCCTCATCAACAATTTCGTTGGAGTGTTTGCTTGAGTGCTTATAGTGGTGGGCGAATCAATTCCAAAGTACTCAATTCCAACGATTGGAACAAAAGGAATTGAGTAGAGAACCTGAATCGACTCGATTCCAAGTCATTCCAAACTTTCCACAGAAAGAATCGTTTTTTTTCAGGGAATTATTTTCATCTCATATTGGCATTCTGCTTGCACACCAGCCTGGTAATGTACTAATTTGAAAAAGGAACAGGACCCTGGGCATCCGTTTGCCAATACAAGTCGCAAAAGTAAGTCAATCTGCAACTAAATACACCCCAAAGGCTGTGTTCCTTGAAATGAAAGGAAGCATTTCGAGTTGCAGGGTAAAGCATGCTGATTGCTTTGCTGACAGATGGGTAGGCAATACATCGATTGATAGTTTTTGACAACATTTGCTCAAAATGTCCAGAAGTGCAGTTTGAAACATTTCGGGAAGTGTGAAAGAATAATAGGCACCAACCTCATGAATATAATCCGTCCAATATGCCAAACTATTTGAACACCAAACTCCAGTGAGAAGTACCTATTTGACAGTTGAGAATGTGGAATTCAAGGCAACAAGGTCTGCAACAGCAACAAGTTCGCTTTCGCAATTGATGACATTGAAAGCACATCGCCCCGGTAATGCCCTCGTTACACTGCCTCTCCACCCCCCCCCCCACCTCACACTTGCCTTCCTCACCTCCCCTCAAGGCTACCTTCCCTCACCTCCACTCAGTGCTGCCTTCCCTCCACTCCCTCATGCTGCCTTCCCTCACCTCCCCTCATGCTGCCTTCCCTCACCTCCCCTCATGCTGTCTCCCTCCACCCCACTCATGCTGCGCTTCCCTCCCCTCCCTTGCATGACTGTCTCCCTGCCTCCCTCATGCTGCGCTGCCTTCCCTGCCCTCCCCTCTGCTGTGCTGCCTGCCCCCCCCTACCCTCATGCTGTTGCCTGGCCTCCCCTTGCCTTCCCCTAACACTATGCTCCTTTAACCTCCTCTCAACCCTCGTGCCTGCCTTCCCTTCCCCTCCCCCCAGGCACCTCCTTCCCTTCCCTTCCCCTCCACATGCTTTCCCTTCCCCCTCCCTTCTCACTTCATCCACCCATCCTTGCTTCTCATCCCCTCTCTTTGTATTGTCGTGTCCACGCCCGTTAAGACCGACCTGGATGGATTACGAAGCGGGTCTACCTCTTGGAGGCGAAACAACGTGATCCCTTGGAGATTATAGGGCGTGGCAAGACAGGGACAGCAGAGCACTTCAAAGGCGCATTCACCCGGACGGAGGACCAAGGGTTTATACTCGAACCCACAAGAATAGACAGACAAGAAGCAATCTTTAATAAAATCGGGATTTTAATGGATAATAAATCAAATATTCATCATGGAAATAAATCAAAAACGCTGATAAATAACGTTCAGTAAATTTATAAGCCTAAAGTCGAGCGCCTTCTACACCACGGGTTGACAAAAACGGACAAGGCGGAAAGATAAAACCAAAGAGAAAAACCCCTCCCTGTCTCTGGCACTTACTGTAGTTCGTGTTCCAAGAAGTGGTATCTTATGAGCTTATGGCGAACGAAACCCGCCGTCCCCCTGCGTTGGGAAGCTCGCAAAATGGTGTCCAGCTGCTCTTAAGGCAGAAAGCGTATGGAAGAAGTTCGTGTTGGATGCTTCCCTTCGTTAGGCCGCCAGGAACCTTCCCGTACAGTCTCTTTCAGTGATCACACTTAGCGACGCCGGCTCCTTCTGTAAAAAACGTCGCCCCTTCTTCCCCAATGGCACAACACGAGACTCCAAGGGTAGTCTCACAACGACACAGCTGAACAGCAATGGCTAACGTCTTGCTCCATCATTGGCATGCAAATTCACCAAACAAACAACAGGATTTGCGTTGCTTCATCACCATGTCGAGGAAAGCAACCATAATGCCGTTCTTTTCTGAAATGCCATCTCCTCATTCTGACGACACGGCCATCCAATCATCCACCCAGGGCCATGCGTCTCGCTAGTTGTCTCATTCCTGGAGGCGGGGTTTTCGACTTGCTCGGGAAAATGTCCGCTCAGTTGTTTTAAGGAGGTGATTCCTTTTTACTGCCGGCGTCTTGAAATACAAAAACAGGAAAGGTCATGGCGGGGGCAATCACATACTGGGAGAAAATTAGAAGCCTTTAGACCCTTACCTCATTTAACACAGCACCACCCTCCATGTGGTACATGTAACACTGAGCTCACAGTGTCCCGGCCTTAATTTACATCGAGATGTCTTCTGTCGTCATGGAGCCATGCCCTCTCTGACAATCCTACCTTTGCTATGAAATCGCCATCTTACCTCACCACCCCCCAATGGGCGCTTGCCTTTGCCTTCCCTTCCTCTCGTGCTGCCTTCCCTTCCCCTTGCCGCTGCCTTCCATTTCCCCTTCCCCTTACGCTGCCCTTTCCCTTCCCCCTTTGTCCCATTCGCCGCTGCCTTCCCTTCCCCTTGCGCTGCCTTCCGTTCCCCTTCCCTGCGCTGCCTTCCATTCCCCTTCCCCTCGCGCTCCTTCCCTTCCTATTTCCGCCATAGTGCCTTCCCTTCCCCTCGTGCTAGCCTTCCCTTCCCATTCCTGTCATGCTGCCTTCCCTTCCCTTCCCTCATGCTGCCTTCCCTTCCCCTTCCCCTCATGGCTGCCTTCCCTTATCCTTCCCCCTCGCGCTTGCCTTCCCTTCCCCTTCCCTTTGTGCTGCCTTCCCTTCCCCTTGCATTGCCCTTCCCTTCCCCTCCCTTCCTTCACTCCTCCCATCCCTCCACTCCCCCACCCCTCCTTGCTTCTCTTTATCTCCTCTCTTG
>CM068959.1:1905454-1922692 GCA_035128595.1 Eptatretus atami
AGTGGGCAGATGTTTTTAGTAACGCGATAGTGACGTTTTTTCAATAACGCCGCGTAGGTGCAGGTGTTTTAATAACGTGGGGAGAGGTGGTTTTTAATCATGCCGGTGTTGACCGTGTTTCCATACACGTGGAGGTAGGTGTTTTCATAAGCGTGAGTGAGTGATGCGATGTTTTTAAATAACGTTAGGTGGGAGGTGTTTTCATAACCGTGCGCAAGAGGTAAGGTGTCTTAATTAACGTGGAGGGACGGTAGTTATTTTTCATACACGCCGGTCGGTAAGCGATGTTTTCACAACGCGAAGCATGGTAGGTAAGGTGTTTTCATAACTAGCAAGTGACCGGTCCATGTTTCTTAATAACGTGGCGCGTGAGGGTCGTTTAATTAACGTCCTGGAGCGGAAGCGTGTTATTCCATAACATGTCGGGGAGAGGGTGTTTTAATAACGCGAGGTGAGGTGTTTTCATCACACGTGGCTGAAGGCGTTTTTAATAACGCTGCCGGTGACGGTGTTTCTTCATCACACGATGGTGAGGTTGCTTTTAACTAACGCCGGCACAGTGAGGTGTTTAAATATAACGCCATCGGTAGAGCGGTTTGAATAACGCCGCGGTGGTGACATGTTTTTTGTAACGTCGCCCGGTGTAACGATGTTTTTAATAACCAGAACTGGTGACGGTAGTTTTTTCATAACGCGATGGTGAAATGTTTTTCATACGTCTTGCATCGGTG
Source organism: Eptatretus atami (assembly GCA_035128595.1). NCBI lineage: Eukaryota > Metazoa > Chordata > Myxini > Myxiniformes > Myxinidae > Eptatretus > Eptatretus atami. The sequence continues at coordinate 1,906,186 of CM068959.1, forward strand.
AGGTGTTTTTCATAAACGCGATGGGAAATTTTTTCATAACGTGATGGTGAGGTGTTTTTAATAACCGCGCAGGTGAGGTGTTCTTAATAACGCGGCGCGTGAGTGCTTTTCTATTAACCAGCCTGCGTGACGTGGCTTTAATAACGCGCGCGGCTGAGGTGTTTTAATAACGCGGTCGAGTTGAGGTGTTTTTCAATAACGCGGTATGGTGAGGGTTTTTAATAACGTCGTGGTGAGGTGTTTTCATAACGCAGGATTACGGCTAGGTGTTTTTAATAATGCGGCCCGTGAAGGTGTTTTTTAAAATACGCCCGATCGGTGAGCGTGTTTTTAATAACGTGCGCGGTGAATGCAGGGTTTAATAAACGCTGGCGGTGTAAAGTGTTTATTAATAATGTGCGCAGGGGAAGGTGTTTTCATAACGCCGGTGGTCAAGCGTGTTTTCACAAACGCGGAGGTAAGTGTTTTCATAACGTACAGCAGTTGACGTATTTTTAATAAACGTGGCAGTGAGGCTGTTTTCATAACCGTGGCGCGCTTAAGGTGTTTTAATTAACGTAAACTGCAGGGCGAATGGTGTTACTGTCATAATGCGGTCCGGTAACGGTGATTTTCACAACGCGAGGTAAGGTGTATTTCAAACGTAGCCAGTGAGGTATTGTTAATAACGTCGGCAAGGTGAGGTTGTTTTTAATAACGTGCCGACACGGAAGGTGTTTTTCATAACGTAAGGCGGGATGAGGTGTCTGTTAATAACGCGAGGTGTGACGGTGTTTTCATCACACGGTGGTGAGCGCGTTTTTAATAACGCTGCAGTGAGGTGTTTTCTCCAACACATAGCTGAGTGTTTTCTAATCACCGCTTGGAGGTGAGGTGTTTTTATATCAACGCCATGGTGAGTTGCTTTATTTGAATAACACGCCGCGTGTGAGATGTTTTTTTGTAACGTGATGCGCGGATGACGATGTTTTTTAATAACGCCATGTGACGCGTGTTTTTCAGTAACGCGGAGCTGGTTAGAAATGTTTTTCCATAACGTGCATGGTGATTGAGGTGTTTTTCATAACGCGATAGGAAATGTTTTTCATAACGTGATGGTGAGGTGTTTTTAATAACGCGATAGGAAATGTTTTTCATAACGTGGCGGTGATGTTTAATAATCGGTGAGCGTTCCAATAAACGCGTGAGTAGTTTTTATAACGTGAGGGGAGGTGTTTAACAACATGGTGGTGATTCCATAACGTTGGAGGTGAGTGTTTTAATAACGTAGGGATTTCGAATAAACGTGGAGCGTGTTTTTAATAACGTGGAGGGGGAGGTGTTTTTAATAAGTGGGATGAGGTGTTTAATAACCTGTAGTGTCCATAATCGTGGTTGGAGTGTTTTTAATAACGTGTGGACGGTTTAAACTGTGGGTTTTTTAATAACTGGTGTGAGGTTTTCATAACGTGGGTGAGTGTTTCATAACGGGGTAAGTTTAATAACGTGGAGCGAGGTTTTTTTTTAATAAACGCAGTGGTTGAGTTTCTTTCATAAAAGGGTGTCGTTTTTTTCATAAGACATGGCGTGAGTGTTTTAATAACGCTGTGAGGTGTTCCATAACGTGCGGTTAGGTTGTTATTGAATAACTGAGAGGTGTTTTTAACAACTAGTGTGAGTGTTCCATAACGTGGAGGTAGGTTTTTAAATAAGTGGAGGAGTTTAACAAACATTATGTGAGTGTTCCATAACGTGGATGAGGGAGGGTTTTTAAAACTGGGGTGAGCGTTGTTTTCATAACGTGCGATGATGTTTTAAAACGCGGGTGTTAGGTTCGTCCATAACGGCGGTGATGTTTTCAATAACGTGAGGGATGTTTAACAACAAAGTGTGATGTTTCCAAATGTGGAGTGAGTGTAAACGTGAGGAGTGGTTTTAATATGGTTGCGTGTTTAATAATGTGGAGGGAGTTGTTTAATTAACTGGGATGAGGTTTTTTAATTAACGCGGTGGTATTCCATACGGGAGTAGATTTTAATAAACGTTGTGGTGTTTTTCATAACGGGGTGAGTTGTTTTCATAACGTGCGCGGTAAGGTTTTTTAAAAGCCGTTGTGAATGTTTCATAACCATGTGGAGGTTTTTCCATAACGTGGGTGAGTTGTTTAATAACGTGTGTGCAGGTGTTTTCATAACGTTGGGTGAGGTGTTTAATAACCGGTGTGAGTTTTCCATAAACGTGGGAGAGTATTTCATAATGTGCTGGGTAAGGTGTTTTAATTAACCGTGGTGAATGTTTTTGTTGATAACATTGTGTGAGTTTTTCATAACTGGGTGAAGTGTTTCATAAATGGGGAGATTTTTTCATAATTGTGGCGTAAGGTTTTTTAATGACGTGAAAGGGATGGTTTTTATACATGGTTCGTGTTTCAACATGCGGGAGGTGTTTTAATAACCTGGAGGTTTTCCATAACTGGCGTGAGTGTTTCAATAACGGGAGGGGAGTGTTTTAACAACAATGTTTAGTGAGTGTTCCATAACGTGATTGAGTGGTTTTAATACGAGAGTGTTTTTAAACGTGAGTCGGTTTTTTAAATAAGTGGAGGGAGTTTAATAACGTGGGATGAGGGTTTTAAATAACGTGGGGAGTGTTCCTAACGTGGAGGTGAGTGTTAATAATGTGTAGGTTTTTCTAACGTGGTAGTTAATAACGTGGTGGAGTGTGTCAAACGTGGGGTAGTTTTCATAACTGCGGTAGTGTGTTTTTAATAAAGTGAGGAGTTTTCATAAGCGGTGTAAGTGTTCATAAGCGAGGTAAGGTGTTCATAACGTATCGTGAGTGTTTTAATACGTGGGGTGACGGTTTTAATAACGGAGAAGTTTTTTCATAACGTGGGGATGAGGTTTTAAACACGAGGTGAGGTTTTCATTCACACTGGTGGTAAGTGATTAAAGTGGCGGTGATGTGTATTTTAATAACCGCCCAGGTGAGGTTTTAATAACACGTGGTGAGATGTTTTTGTATAACGCCGATGGAGTGTTTTCATAACCGATGGTGAATTGTTTTCATAACTGATGTGAAGGGGGGCTGTTTTTCATAGGCGATGGTGAATGTTTTGCATAACCTATGTGAAGTGTTTTTAATACGCAGGCGGTAGGTGTTTTATCAGACAGGTGAGGTTGTTTTTTAATAACGCCGCATGGTGAGTGTTTTTAATACACGAGGGTAGTTTTTCTATAACACGTGTGAGTGTTTTTAATAACGTGTGCTGAGGTGTTTTAATAGCACGCGGCGGTAGTGTTTTAACGCGATGAGTGTTTTTAATAATGAGCGTGAGTGTTTTTAATAACGCGATCGTAGGTTTTTAATAACGCAGATGGTGAGTTTTTTAATAACGCGGGAGGGATGTTTTTTAATAAGGTAGGTGTTTTAATAATCGATGAGTAGATGTTTTAATAACGCATGAGCGTGTTTAATAACGCTGATGGTGAGTGTTTTAATGACGTGGCGGTGAGTGTTTTTAATAACGGCGACGGAGGTTTTTAATAACCGATGGTGAGTGTTTTTAATAACGCGCTGTGGGTTTTAAATAACACGATGTGAGGTTTTTTAACACATGTGAGGTGTTTAATAACGTGATGGAGTGTTTTTAAATAACGCGATGGTGAGGTTTAATAACACGATGTGAGTTTTTAATAACGCGTGGTAGATTTTTAATAACACGATGTGAGTTTCTACGTGTTGAGCTGTTTTATAACCGGTGCTGAGGTGTTTGATAACGAATGGTGAGGGTTTTTCATACACTGGTGGTTGAGTGTTTTAATTACGCTGCGGAGAGTGTTTTCATCACACGATGTGAGGTGTTTTTCAAGACGCCTAGTGTGAGTCCGTTTTTAATAACATGTGAGTGTTTTTAATAACGCGGTCTAATGTTTCTAACTGCGGACATGTTTTTAGTAACGCTGATAGTGAGTGTAATAGATTGAAACAGTGACGTGTTTTAATAACGTGGGGATAGTGTTTTTAATACTGCGGTGGTGAGGTGTTTCCATAACGTGGAGGTGAGTGTTTTATAACGTGGCTTGTGAGGTGTTTTCATAACGTAGTGGAGTGTTTAATAAAGTGTGAAGGTGTTTTTAACTGCGTAAGTTTTTAATAACGTGGAGGGATGTTTTTCATAACGCGGTGGTAAGTTTTTCACAACGCGAGGTGAAGTGTTATTCATAACTAGCAGTGATGTTTTTAATAACGTGGCGGTGAGGTTTTTTAATAACGTGGAGGAATGTTTTTCATAACTGTGGGATGAGGTGTTTTTAATAACGCGAGGGTGAGGTTTTTTCAATCACACGGTGGTGAGGTTTTTAATAACGCTGCGTGAGGTGTTTTTATAACCGCAGTGAGAGTTTTTTTGTAACGTGCGGTAGAGTTTTAATAACATGTGAGTGTTTATAACGCGATGGAAAGTTTTCATACTGATGGTTGGAGGTGTTTTTAATAACGCGGCGGTGAGGTTTTTTAATAACGCGCAGGTGAGGTGTTTTATAACGGCGGTGGAGTGTTTTAATAACGCATGCGTGAGGTGTTTTTAATAACCGTGATGGTGAGGTGTTTTTAATAACTTGGAGGTTGTTTTATATAACCGTGTGAGGTGTTTTAATATGCGCGGTAGGTGAAGGTGTTTTAATAACTGCGGTGGAGTGTTTTTAATAACCGCTGTAAAGTGTTTTATAATGAGTAGGGGAGGTGTTTTTCATAACGCGGTGGTAAGGTGTCTTCACAACGCGGAGGTAAGGTGTTTTCATACGTAGCGTGAGGTGTTTTAATAACGTGGCAGTGAGTGTTTTCAAACGTGGCGGTAAGTTGTTTTAATAACTGAGGGAGAGTGTTTTTCATAACGCGGTGGTAAGGTTTTTCACAACCGGCGGTAAGGTTTTTCATAACGTAGCAGTGAGTGTTTTAATAACTGGCGCGTGAGGTGTTTTTAATAACGTGAGGAAGGTGTTTTTCATAACGTGGATGAGGTGTTTTAATAACGCGAGGGTGAGTGTTTTTCATCAACGGTGGTGGATTTTTAATAACGCTGCGGTGAGTGTTTTTCATCACACGATAGTGAGGTTTTTAATCACGCGGAGGTGAGTTTTAATAGCCTGTGTTTTTTAATAAGCGGTGGTGAGATTTTTTTGTAACGTGCGGTGAGATGTTTTAATAACGGACGGTGATGTTTTTCAAACGCGATGCGTGAAATGTTTTCATAACGTGATGGTGAGGTGTTTCATAACGCGATAGGAAATGTTTTTCATAACGTGTGGTGAGGTTTTTTAATAACGCGCGGTGAGTGTTTAATAACGCGGGTGAGATTTATAACGGTGGTAGGTGTTTTTAATAACGATGGTGAGGTTTTAATAACGTGGTGAGTGTTTTTAATAACCGATGGTGAGGTTTTTAATATGCGATGTAGGTGTTTTTAAAAACGCGCTGGTGAGGGCTTAATACGGTGAGGTGTTTTTATAACGGCGTGTGAGGTGTTTTTAATAACGCGGCGTGAGGTGTTTTTAATAACGCGCGTTGAGGTGTTTTAATAACGCGATGGTGAGGTGTTTTTAATAACGCGGGGTGAGTGTGTTTTAATAACCGCGATTGATGTTTTTAATAAGCTGATGGGAGTGTTTTTAATACGCGGTAGGTGTTTTAATAACGCGTGGTGAGTGTTTTTAATACGCGGTGAGTGTTAATAACGCGAGGTGAGGTGGTTTTTAATAAAGCGGGAGGTTTTTTTAATAACGCGATGGTGAGGTGTTTTTAATAAAGCGCATGGTGAGGTGTTAAATAACGACTGGTGAGTAACGTGTTTTTAATACGCGAGGTGATGTTTTTAATAACGCATGTAGTGTTTTAATAACGCGATGGTGAGGTGTTTTAATAACGCGTGGTGAGGTGTTTTTAATAAGCGTGTGAGTGTTTTTAATAACGCGCTGGTGAGGTGTTTTTAATAACGCGCGTGAGGTGTTTTTAATTTAGCACTGAGTGTTTTTAATATAACGCGACGGTGAGGTTTATAACGATGGTGAGGTGTTTTTAATACGGCGGAGATGTTTTAATAACGCACGGGTGATGTTTTTAATAACCGAGGTGAGGTTTTTTAATAACGCATGGTGAGGAGTTTTTAATAACCGTGTGAGTGTTTTAATAAACGTGTGAGTGTTTTAATAACGGGTGAGGGTTTTTAATAACGCGATGGTGATGTTTAATAAGCGATTGAGGTGTTTTAATAACCGCTGAGTGCTTTTATAACGCGATGGTGAGTGTTTTAAGACGCGGGGTGTTTTTAATAAGCACGCGTGTGAGGTGTTTTAATAACGCGATTGAGTGTTTTTATACGGGGGTGTGTTTTTTAATAACGCGATGGTGAGGTGTTTTAATAATCGGCGGTGAGTTTTTTTTAATAACGCATGGTGAGTGTTTTAATAAACGCGAAGGTAGGTGTTTTTAATAACGCGATGTGAGTGTTTTAATAACGCGATGGTGAGGTGTTTTATAAGCGTGTGATGTGTGTATACCGTTGAGGTGTTTTAATAACCGTGTGGGTGTTTTTCATACGCGTGTAGCGTTTTTATACGACGTGGAGGTGTTTTTAAACCCGATGTGGTTTTAATAACGCTGCGTGGTGTTTATCACGATGGTGAGGTGTTTTTAATAACGTCATGAGGTTGTTTTTTAATAACGCGGTTGAGATGTTTTTTGCAACTGCGTGATGAGTGTTTTTAGGTAACTCGGATGGTGAGGTGTTTTTAATAACGCGTGAGGGTTTTAATAACGCGGGGTGTGTTTAATAACCGATGGTGAGGTTTTTTAATAACCGATGGTGTTATAACGCGAGGAGTGTTTTTAATAACCGAGGTGAGGTGTTTTATAACGCGAGGTGAGGTGTTTTTAATAACGCAGGCATGGTGAGGTGTTTTTAATAACGATGGTGAGTGTTTTTAATAAGCGTGTGAGGTGTTTTTACATAAGTAACGGGTGAGGTTTTTTAAAACGCGATGTGAGTGTTTTACGGCGGTGAGTTTTAATAACGCGGGTGAGGTGTTTTAATTAAGGCAACGTGAGTGTTTTTAATAACGCGACGTGAGGTTTTTTTAATAACCGTGTGAGTGTTTGAATGACGGCGGGAGTGTTTTGAATAACCGCGTAGGTTTTTTAATAAGCTGGTGAGGGTTTTTTAATAACCTCGGTGGTGAGGTGTTTTTTAAATAACGTGGTGAGGTGTTTTATAACGTGGGGTGAGGTGTTTTAATAACGCTGTGTGAGGTGTTTTAATAATGCGAATACGTGAGGTGTTTTTAATAAACGCCGGTGAAGCTTTTAATAACATGGTGAGGTTTTTTAATGACGGATCGTGAGGTGTTTTTAATAACGCGGCGGTGAGGTGTTTAATAACGCGATCGATGGGGATGAGGTGTTTTTTAATAACTCGGGTGAGGTGTTTTTATAACGCGATGGTGAGTGTTTTTACAAGATGCGCGTGAGGTTTAAAACCGTTGAGTTTTTAATAACGCGAGTGATGTTTTTAATAACCGATTGAGTTTTATATAACGCGATGGTGTAAGTTTTTAATAAACGCATGTGAGGTGTTTTAATAATGCCGATTGTGAGTTTTTAATAACGCGTGGTATAGGTGTTTTTCATGACGCGTGTTTAGCGGTTTTTATAACACGGTGAGGTGTTTTTCAACACACGGGTGAGTGTTTTTAATAACGGTCAGGAGTGTTTATTATAACTACCGGTGGCTAATGTTTGATAACGTAGCGTGTGAGAGTTTTTAGTAACCGAGTGAGTGCTTTTTAAGACGGGGGCATTGTTAATAGCGGTGGAGACGTAGTTTCTAATATACAGGTGTAGGTGTTTTAATAACGTGGAGTGAGGCTGTTTTTAATTACCGGTGCTTGAGGTGTTTTATTAACGCGATGTGAGGGTGTTTTAATAACACGATTGGTGAGTGTTTTAATAACGCGTGTGGTGAGTGGTTTATAACGCGTTGTTAGTTTTCAAGCGCTGTTGAGCTGTTTTTAGTGACACGTGTGAGGGTTTCATCACACGATCTGAGGTGTCTTCATCACACGATGGGAGGGCTGTTTTTATAACCGTTCTGATATGTTTTTTAACTTGTGTGAATGTTTTTGAGTAACGGATAGTCGTGTTTAAACCGGTGTTATTTTAATAACGTGATGAGGTTTTAATCTGGTGCTGAGTGTATTGCGTCGGGATTTTTAACGTGAAGGTGAGGTTTCACGTGTGGTGGTGGAGGTGTTTTTTAATAACGTGGTTGGTGAGTTTTCTAACTTCGTAAGGTGTAGTTTAACGTAACGGGAGGTAGTTTTTCATAACCGTTGTAAAGGTGTTTTCACAACGCTATAAGGTGTTTAAACGTTAGCAGTGATGTTTTATAACTGGCGGTGAGGTTTTTAATAACGGGGAGTGTTTTTTCATAATGTGTTTGATGAGGTTTAATCCGCGAGCGTGAGTTTTTCATCACACGGTGTGTAGGCTTTTATAACGCTCGACGGTGTTTTTATCACACGATGTGAGGTTTTAATAACGACAGGAGTGTTTTTAATAACCCATGGTAGTGTTTTTTTAATAACCTAGGTGTGAGATGTTTTTTTTAACGTGCGAGAGTTTTTAATAACCGATGGTGAGTTGTTCATAACCATGCGTGAAATGATTTTTCATAATGATGTGAGGTGCTTCATACGCTATGGGAAATGTTTTTCATAACGTGATTTAGGTGTTTTTAATAACGCGGCGGTGAGGTTTTTAATAACGCGGCGGTGAGGTGTTTTTAATAACGCCGGTGAGGTGTTTTATACGTGTAGGTTTTAATAACGCGATGGTGAGTGTTTTTCAATAACGTGTGTAGGTGTTTTTCATAACGCGATGGTGAGGTGTTTTAATAATGCCCGTAGGTGTTTTTAATACGATGGTGAGGTGTTTTTAATAACGTTGCGTGAGTTTTAAAACCCGTAAGGTTTAATAATTAGGGTCAAACACGGTGGTAAGTGTGTTACAACGCGGAGGTAAGTGTTTTCATAACGTACGTGAGTGTTTTTATAACGTGGCGTGAGGTGTTTTCATAACGTCGTAAGTTTAATGACGTGAGTATGTTTTCATAACCGGTGTAAGGTGTTTTCACAACGCGGAGTAAGGTGTTTCATAACGTAGCAGTGAGGTATTTTTTAATAACGTGGCGGTAGGTGTTTTAATACGTGAGGGAAGTGTTTTCATAACTTGCGATGAGGTGTTATTAATAACGCGAGTGAGTTGTTTCATCACACCGGTGTGAGGCGTTTTTAAACCGCTGCGTGAGTGTTTTCACACACGATAGTGAGGTGTTTTTAATCACGCGGATGAGGTTTTTTATAACGCCATGTGAGTGTTTTTAATAACGCGTGTGAAGTTTTTGTAACGTCGGTGAGATGTTTTAATAACGCGATGGTGAGGTGTTTTTCATAAACCGATGTGAAAAGTTTTTCATAACGTGATGTGAGGTGTTTTTCATAACGCATAGGAAATTTTTTCATAACGTGATGTGAGGTTTTTAATAACCGGCGGTGATGTTTTTAATAAGGGCTGATTAATACGGATTAGTGTTATTAACGTGTGTGTGGATGTGTTTCATACGTCGAGTGAGTGTGTTTATTAAACTGCGGTGAGTTTATAACGCCATTGAGGTGTTTTAATAACGCGTGTGAGGTTGTTTTAATAAAGCGATGGTGAGGTGTTATTTAATAACGGCGTGAGTGTTTTAAACCATTAGTGTTTTTAATGACGCGTGAGTGTTTTTAATAACGCGACGGTAGGTGTTTAATACGCGATTGAGTTTAATAACGCGGTGGGTGAGTTTTTAATACGCCGGTAGTGTTTAAAACCGGCGAGTAGGTTTTTAATAACCGATGGTGAGGGTTTTTAATAATCGATGGTGATGTTTTTATACGTGATGTGATGTGTTTTAATAACGCGGTGGTGAGCGTGTTTTTAATAACGTGGGGTGAGTGTTTTATAACGCTGAGGTTTTTAATGACGGGCGGTGAGGTGTTTTTTATAACGCGACGGTGAGTGTTTTAATAACCGATGGTGAGTGTTTTAAACGCGAAGGTGAGGTTTTAATACCTGATGGTAGTTTTATAAACGCGGCGTGAGGTGTTTTTAATAACGCGGCGTGAGTGTAATAATATGTAGGGTGTTTTAATAACGTGGTAGTGAGTGTTTCATAACGGGCGGTGAGGTGTTTTAATACGCCATGTGAGTGTTTAATACGCTGTGTGAGTTTGTTTAATAAGCGATGGTGAGGTGTTTTTAATAACGTGGGGAAGGTGTTTTTAATAACGCGATGTGAGGTGTTTTTAATGACGGCGTGAGGTGTTTTAATAACGCGACGGTGAGTGTTTTAATAACGCGAATGGTGAGTTTTTAATAACGCGGGTAGTTTTATAACCGGTGAGTTTAATAACCGATGATTAACGGATGTGAGTGTTTTTAATAACGTGTGAGGTGTTTTATAACGATGGGACTTGTTTGACGGCGTAGTTTTTTAATAACTGGCGTGAGGGTTTTTAAAACGCATGGTTGAGTGTTTTTAATAACCGCTGTGCAGGTTTTAATAACCGTGTGAGGTGTTTTTAATAACGTGGTAGGTTTTTAATAATGGTAGGTGTTTTAATGACGGGGCGGAGTGTTTTTAATAACGCGACGTGAGTGTTTTTAATAACGCGATGGGTATGTTTTAATAACGCGGGGGTGAGGTGTTTTGAAACCGAAGTGAGGTGTTTTTAATAACGGATGTGAGGTGTTTTAATAACGCGATGGTGAGGTGTTTAAAACGCCGATGTGAGGTTTTTAATAACCGGTGTGTAGTGTTTTTCATATGCGGTGTTGAGCTTTTTAGTAACACGGTGGTGAGTTTTTTCAACACATCTGTGAGGTGTTTTAATAACGCTGCGGTGGTGTTTTTCATCACACGATCGTGATGTTTTTAATAACGTCTGAGTGTTTTTTAATAACGCGGTGCTGAGATTTTTTTAACTGCTTGAAGTTTTTAGTAACGCGATGTAGTGTTTTAATAACGCGGTGGTGATTTTCTAATAACACGGTGGTGAGGTGTTTTTAATAACGCGTGGTGAGTTTTTAAACCGCTGTGTTTTTAATAACGCGAGGTGAGGTGTTTAATAAGCGTGAGGTGAGTGTTTTTAATAACGCGGAGTGAGTGTTTTAATAACTATGTAGTGTTTTTAATAACGTTGTTGAGTGTTTTTAATAACGCGATGGTGAGTGTTTTAATAACCATTGAATGTTTTCGATGGATGTTTTTAATAACGCTGCTGAGATGTTTTTCGTAACGTGCGTGAGAGTTTTTAATAACGCGTGGTGAGTGTTTTTTCGTAAGACGGCGGTGAGTGTTTTTCATATCGCAGAGGTGAGGTATTTTTCTAACGTGGCGGTGAGTGTTGTAATAACGCGATGGTGATGTTTGTCATACCGCAGAGGTGAGTTGTTTTTCGTAACGTTGCGGTGAGTTTTTTTAATAATGCAGCAGTGTTTGTCTCAAAATAGCGATGTGCAGTGAGGCGAATGCAGTGATCCATCCACGCTCATATATATATAATATTAAAATATATATATATATAATATATATTATGTATAAATATATATGTATATTAAGTGTGTATATATATTATATAATATATAATATATATAATATAATATATATTATAATAATATGTATAATAACATAATTCTGTCGTGTTCTCATGCTGTCTCGTTGTGTTGTCTGATTATTTTGACCTTGTGTGTCTGCCTCAGCTGATGAGGCCAATCCTATATTCTCATGACTCACTCACCCAATCATTTAAACATTTTACATAATATACATATATATATATGTATTATATCATATATACACACATATACAATACATACAATATACATTTAAATATATATATATAATATCATAACAGGCACTCCTCCGAGGCATTGGCACCAAACATATCGCGACCCCAAAACAGTTATCTCTTTCGTTTTCGTTTATTTCTGCCTTTCCACATGTCTCGTGGGTACATGGGACAGGATGTGTTGCACAGGGCTTTTAGTTAGATCTTCAATCTCCTTTTCTTTCATTTATTTTACTTCCTTATATTTCACACAAAATCACACAAGCATGCACGTCAAGCCAGTAATGTTATCTTCGGAGCATCAAGAAGGTGCAGCAATCTCCTCATTTGCGTAAGCGCCATTTCCTGTTTAAACGGCGCACCATGAACCAACCGATACCTCATCTCAGACCCTCACCACAACCCTACAATGCTCACCTTGTCCACTAGAAAGGTCTCCTAAAATTCCTCACAACATACGCCCAACCTCTTCACCACAAATTCCACAACCATGACCAACCACTTCAACCTCATCACAACAATCTCTTCAACTACTCCAAATGCTTCATTGACTTCAACACAAATGCGACGTTGCTTCCTTTACCTCACAACAACCACTACAAAACACCCCAACCACAGTTTGGTCCCTGGATACTCACCACAGTCTCTGAGGATGCCGGGGAAATGAAGGAAATTATAAGTCGGGGTATTTTGGCGTGTAACTTGAAACACAAATATGTGGTGGTGCTCGTACAATGACTTCTGGGTGGCCCTGGTATTCCGCTAAATAACAATGCCTGAACGGAGTTCAGCGCATGTTCATGGCCGGAGAGTGCTCCTCAGGACCCTCGGCCAATGTTAATTGCAGAGCGGTGTCACATGGCCAGGCTCAGAGGCAACTGAGGACATTTTTTCCTCGGGAGTCTGGCAGGGCATGGCTACAGCGTGAGGTGATGGCTAAGCGCCAATGGGGGAGCTCGGAAACACCGACAAGGTCTTTTGATCTGCTTTCTGGCCCCTCCTTCACTCCGAGCTCTGTAAAAGGGAGCAAATCAGGCTCAGTCTCTCTTTTCGCCGACTCTCTTGTAAAGCAGAATCTCTTCATCCTTCGTCCAGAGCCTTTGCCAAGCCGACCATCATCCGAGCTGAGATGGTCACACAACTGAGCGAAGTGAGCAGGGTGGAGCGAGCGTTGCCGGGGTCATTGCCGGGTCACCCATGGGTCATTAGCGCTCGGCTTTGACGGCATTCCACAGTCATTTGCCAAACATTTGTAGACTTCTCACACGTTCCCCGTTAAGCTTTCTTCTCATCTTTTTTTCTCCCATCTGTGTCTCGTCCACTGTGGAGGCACAAACTAAAAGAGCAACGATGACTGATTTGTACCTCTCACATCACGCTGCAGTACACATTTTGCACCTCCCACTCACATACCATAAACACCCCTAGTTTTCTTCCCTCCTCCTCCTCCTTCCTAAGCGATTGGATTGCGTAGGTCCATCGACCACGCCAGGTACAACAAGGTCACCTACACCTCAACTTTCTCTCTTCTTTCTGGGCTACCTCTAATTTCCTCGGGTGTGTGTGTGCGTGCGTGCGTGCGTGTGTGATAGCGCCTGTAACCTGTGTATCATAAGTTAAGATTGTAGAAATTTATCAGGTTAACTCTGCACTGTCTCTCTTTAATTAAACAAGGATCTTCTTTTGCTGCACCCACAAATTCCTTGTGTCACCCTGCTGTACATTTTGTGAATAAACCCATTTCTGTGCCCCATAATTTTCCTCACCTTGCTGTAATAAATTGCTTGTTATAAATGTACCAAACTCATTTGTTCTTTTCCTTCATTGGTCCAGCATGGTCCGCACATTAGCTTATCCGGGAACTTATACCCCAACAATTTCTGTTTTGTTCGCCGGTGCGTACTTGATAGCTCCGCTCGGCTGCGTAAGTTTAACGCCAGTGCGCATGGAGGACACATGACCCAAACTGACTGGCCGTCCACAGGTAAGGTATCACGCGAAATAATGTAACCTTGCTCAGATTGGCTGTGCTAATCGGCATTCGTGGTTGCCTTGGAACCTGCTGGTGTGCGAAGTTATCTCTGCCCCGCAGCCTCAGGACCGGTCGTTTGGAAGGAACCCGAGAGCTTCCCCTCGTGGCGAGCCTCAAACCCCGAGTCCACAACAATAAGCTAGTGTTAGTAGGAAGATGAATGAATAGCTGAAGGGAGTGTTCTGTGATTACGAGTTGCGAGATTGCTGGTATGAAAAGCGTTGAAATTTGATATGTAGGTGTCATGAGAAATAGTAATTTAAACGTGGATAGGCCTACTGATTTATTATGAACTTTGATTCACCAGCAAATCATATACGGTCGGGCCACCAAAAATGCTGGCTGGCCACGAAATAAAAAAATCCGTTTAGGTGGCCCGGCGGACCACAAAAAAGAAACAACCAGTGTGACCCGTGTACAGTATGGGTCATTGTATGTCAAGGGGTTCTTAGTAAATGGCTGACACATGTCACATAGGAAAGATAAAGCCAGCATGAAGAGAACAGAAAACATGAACAAGAGAGAGGTCAAGCCTGAAGTATAACCAAGAAGAAAGTTTCAAAGGTGAAAGTGAGAGTCAGGATTTAAAGTTACCCAGTACAGTATTTTCAATTGTATTCACTTTGTATTTCGTGCAATTAAAGTTGACATCATGTAAGCACAACCGTTTACCATGCTCAAGTCATCAATGAGCTATGTTTCCACCACCATTAAAGTACAATGTGCATAGTGGATGAAATGTAGCCAACAACAGCATCTCTCAACCGTTGTCCCCGGTGGGCCTATTACAAGGAAAAACCAATTACTGCCTGTGCACTAATACACCGTCGTCTCGTCTTGCTCATCTACTAAACCTCCGAGCTCCTAGCTATGTTTGATGCGGGCTGTGGATCAAGTTCTTTCAATCATGAAAATATACCTGAGCAAGGTGAACGTGGTGCAAACACAATGATTTGCATGGCTGTACCATCGCCATCGTCTATATCTTCTGCGGGCTCCTGGGGCTTCATGGCGACCTCTTCGTCATTACATTGATGCTTTACATCGAGATATGTGAAAGCTCTCTTTTATGGGACATATCAAATGATACTTTCACCTTGTTGTCTTCATCAAATCATCAATCTTCCTCAATAAGCCCTTCAGCACCCACAAGCATTGCCTCTCATCTCATTCATATGGAGAAACGAACACGTGACAAACACACAATATATATAAACCACTCAATATACCAAGGATAATTGTTTTGGTAAACTCTCATCAAGATTAATGGATTCCTTCCACAGGCTATTCATCTTCACAGGGATGGCACAACAATACTCGTTATTTAATGTCAACTTTTTACACTTTCCTGAGACAAAACAAAGAGCTTGCACAACATACCATGTTTTGTACCCCAAACACAAGGATATACTCATATCCCCACTACTGTTTGCCAATCTTATTCCCAAGATGTCCTTCAATGTGGAATCCATCCTCGTTGAAGGACTTTCTGCTTTTGTTATTAAAAAGTTTTTTTTCTTAATACAAAGTCGAGGCTCATGGAGGAGCTAGAACATATAACTGATTTCAGGATGTAAGAGAACAAAAGGAATAGCACAAAGAGAGGGGGGGGGACACAGCAACAGCAAGGATGAGGGACAAAATAGAGAGAGATGGAATGAATACGGGATGGATGGGTAGGATGAAGATGCATAGTGCACAGGCTGGACAAGATGGATACAGCAGGAAACTATCAGGAAGGAAAAATGGAAATTGGGAAAGAGTTGGGCTTGGGGACAGTTAACGGCAGTGGAAAAGACCATGGATTTGGGTGGGGATGATCTGAGATGGTGTGAACAGCTGTGTTGGAGACCTGGAAGGAAGTATAGATTAAGATTGAAGAGGATGTGAACATTCATTCCACAGGTAGGCAAAAAAAAAAAAAAAAAAGAGACGAATGAGTGGAGGCGAGCAGTAATTCTGAATTTTTGGGAGTTTCACCAGAAGGGGGTTGCTGGTGGACCACGTGCACCATGCAGAAACCTGGGGAGGGGGGGGGAGGGGGGGAGGGACAAAGCATGGAACGAGGCCAGAGGGTGAAAGACCAGAAGGAGACGATAGAAGACACAGACCACAGACCTGTCTGCGATGTGAAAGAGATACTCCCATAGACTCATCTTCATCGTGGAAGATTCCAATGATCTTGAAGGCTTTGATTTCCACAGCATCAAGTTGAGAAAGATGTGAAGTGAGGCCCAGGTCAATAGGGAAGAGCAGTACTCCATAAAGCTGCAGATGAAGACCTTGTAGGTGGATAAGAGTTCAGGTGTGCCAAGGAAGGACTTTGCAGGACAGAGGATGCCCAGTCTGCGACTGGCTTTTGAAGCTAACTTAGAATGTGATTTGCCCAATAGAGATTATAGCTGATGGAAAGATTGAACTTCTTCAAGAGGATTCTTAAGAAAGTAGATGGGAGGGGTTGCCAGACAGTCCTTTGGGAGATAGCGAGAGAGAGGAGAGAGGAGAGAGAGGAGAGAGAGGAGGGAGAGGAGAGGAGAGAGAGAGGAGAGAGAGG
>CM068959.1:1930141-1951146 GCA_035128595.1 Eptatretus atami
CCTCCTTTCCATTTCAGTTTCATCCCCTATTTTTAACTCCCTCTTCTTACTGCGTTTGAGTTTGTATCAAGCTTGTTCACCCCATGTCCTCTCTTTCCCATTGTTGCTTTCATTCTTTCCCTCACCCATTGTAACTCAAAGTGTCCCTCTGTTGTGTACCTCACTTACTTGTTGGTGGAGTTCCTCCCCTTTCCGATGTGTTATATGTGCTCTTCAGGGTCTAGTTTCTAGTTCTTACACGAGCCTCAACTTTATATACAAGATAGTCACCCCAAGAACAATGGTCTGGCAGTGTTGCTCATGGCTAGGCACCTTAATCCATCCTCACAGCAGATATGAGAAGATGGTAGAGCATTCAACCCTATCGTTTCATTGATTGAGAAAATAAAACATTCCCATATCCTGTCTTGTATTCGTATTCATATCACGATGTTCTGCCTGAAGGCAGGTCAGTAATGCTGAATCAGTTTCTTGGCAAGGAATACGCTGGGTGGTTTGCCATTGTTTTCCCAGAACTTGTCTCATAATGCACGTACTGCTCTGCTCATAATGCACGATTAGTGGTATATAACCACTAATCACTGGATGTAACATAAGACCACTTCTTCCACCGTTCAGAACGATTGACCACAATCCACTTTATTCACGAAAGAGTGTTAAATGGCTGCTGTGAATGGATCAGAGTGATTTCTGACTTGCTGCAAACATACCAGCTTCCAATAAATTACTCTAAAGGGATGAAGCAGTCAGTTGACACACAAAATAAAACACCTTGAACAATAAAACCCAGAAAAGAGCCAATGTTTCGAACAAAGGTGAACAAATAGAGATTCTGGTAGGGGCATGCCCGCTGTCCGCACATAATGCGTTCAAAGGGGCTATCAATCTTATCAATAATAATAATAAATGTCAGTGTGTGTGTGTGTGTGTGTGTGTGTGTGTGTGTGTGTGTGTGGTGTGTGTGTGTGTGGTGTGGTGTGTGTGTGTGTGTTGTGTGTGTGTGTGTGTGTGTGTCTCCTCCAATAACTCCAAAGCCATGAAACCTAGCAGCCGTGAAACTTTGCTTTCAGACTAAGGGAAACTCCAACAAAGTGCATGATGCACAAAGTGCATTGGACGTTTGAGTTAATAAAACACTCCTTTTTTGAAGATAATTAACGGCATTATTTAAATTATATCCTGTAATAGGCATCATTTTAGGATTCTCTGCTGTCCCTCACTGGGGTGTTAATTCACCGAAGACCCGAAGACCCAAATCACCTAAAAGATGTCAATAGAACAAGACCCTGAGGACACAAAAAAGAACCTGAGGACACAAAATATCCACAACATCCAGAAGACCCAAAGATCCCTGAGGACCTAAAAGACCCCAATGACTCAGATAACCCAAAAGACTCTGAGGACCCAAAAGACCCCGAGAAACCAAAATAGCATTTTGGGTCTTCGGCTTCCAGGTCTAGTTCTTGAGCGATGGCGGTGCTCTTCAGGGTCTCTGCCGACTTTCTCAAAGATAAGTTTTCCCGGTCGTTTTTGTGATGTTTTCACTGTTAGTTTTGTTATCTCCGTGTTTACTGTGTGTTTATAGTTCGATTTTGGGTTAAAACTTGTGCCAATTGGTGAGCAGTCATCAATCTTTTCATATTGCGTTTCCCTGAGCCTGAGGCCTACCCTTCAACCCGCCTGTGTGCACAATCGTGTTATTGTACTTTTCACTTATTACCTTCAGTTATTTATTTTCACCACACAATTCCACAATCCCTCTCCCACTATTTCAATTCCCCCCAACGATACATCCGTTTCATATCTTAAAATATTTTAAAAAATAAATAAATAAATCTTTTCCCTTCTCACCTTGAACCTCCTGTGACCATGCGACGTCCTCTACCTCCTCTTCTTCTTCCTTCGATTCTTTGCCGATCCACCTTTCCAATCCCACTCTGATCATGAAGGTATTCACCATACACCTGCATGACCTTTTCTTCAAACTTTTCCCTTACTCTGCCTCCTTCTTCCCTAATCTAAAAAAAAAGTCTTTTCCAATGATTCGACTTCCTCTCTCTCTCTCTGCCATGCTCTTCTTCTTCAAAAACTTGACTTCAATTCAACCTTTCTTTCATCCCATGTCAAACATGGACAAATGTGTCCAAGAGCCGCGTCCTAAAGGTTTTGTCTTCACCAGAAGAAGAACAAGAAGAGGAAGAAGAATTAAAATAATCAACAAATAACAACAAACAACAACAACTTCCGATATTCGGTCACAGTGCCGTCACGTCACGTCCGTCATGACGATGCATTCGTTCATGCGAGGAGACATTTGCATTTACGAAATTACAATAATATTAATGGAATAATCTTAAATAGTAACGTGAACTTTTCGGATCACTTAAAGCAATGTCCTAAGAATATATTTAAAAAGTTTCGATAGACCTCTCAAGCGCCGTAATTGGGATGTGTAAGGTGTTTTATATTTAGGAGATCGGGATCCTGTATATAAAGACCGAGTCTAAGTTTTTAGGGAACACAACACACCAACAACAACAACAACAACAAAACAACACAAACGCTTGGCTAAAATTCACCTGTAACCATCTTAACTCAATTCTTTCTGTATTTTTTGCAATTCTTGTATGGTTCATCAATTTGTTCTTTTTTTTTTCCAATTCAGTGCCAAATTTACACTTCCTTAAATATACTCATCCTAACTTCCCCCTGTTATATTCCCTCCGTTCTCGCCATCTTGTCGCTCATCCTACTCCTCTCTTAGCACCTCTCCCACTGTCATCTGCTTAATAAAGCTCCTCCTCTGGTTGATCAAACTGTATGTGTTTTCAAACACCCGTGGGCTCCATTCTAACCTAACAACTATCTCACCCTCTCATTCAGTACACTCCTCATATCAGCAAACTTCACTCTCTTCCTCCTGCAAGCTTCCCTCTCACGCTTTCTCAAAGCTCCACACCTTTTCTCCTCAATTCTCCCCTCACACCCTTCTCCCTCAAAACCCCCTTCTCACCCCCTCCCTTCAAACCTTCCCCTCTCAAGCTGCTCCCACCCCTCCCTCACATCCACAAAGCTGCCTCCTTCCCCCGGTCTCTCTCTCCAACTCATTCCTCCACCTCCTCCAATCTCCTGCTTCCTCTGCCACCTCTCTTATTACTCCCGACTGTGCCTCATCCATCACTACAAGAGCCTTTTGTCCTCCTCCCATCCAGCTCTCTCCATAGCTCTTCTGCAATCTCCTACACAAAGTCAACAACTCTCCCTACATCACCCTCTCTCTCTCCTACCCTCCCATCCTTCCCTAGACCCCTAGACCCCACATCAAACTTATAGACTGGTCTCCTATCGCTACTTTCTCCAACATCAACTCATCCTGGGAATTCTTTCAAAGAAACTTGCTCTCCCTCATGCACAGATTACCCTCTCGTCTTCAGTTGTCCTTCTTCCTCCCGCCGTTGGTTCACTGACATTTGTGGTGAGGCAGTCGTCCGTATAACGCCTTTGCCTCATGGAAAGCAAACCAATGAGGCGATCTCAGTTCCTTCCATAAAGCTCGGAACAAGTGTGTATCTGCTCAGGAGAGCCAGAAAACAACATCTTTCTCATCTCAAGTCTGAACTCTCAACCTCTCTTCCTCCTCAAAATCCTGGTGGCGTCTAATCAAATCTGTTTCTGGTGTATGTTCCCCTCCATCCCTCCATTACCTCAAATGGCCGCACTGCTGATACCGCACGTGAAAAATGAATGCCTAAACTCGGTGTTTGCAGCTAAATCTTGTGTCAAAACCATCACTTTCTCTACCCACCTTACCCAGTCGCACCCAACTGTCCCTGGACTCTGTCCTTTTCTCCTGACAAGGTGGAGAGCTTGCTGTCAAACCTCGACTCAGATTCTGCAACCGGTCCAGACGGCATCAGCCACGTGTCCTCAAAGCTGCTCTTCTGCTCTTGCTCACCCTCTCTCTGTTCTATTCACCTCTCATTTGCTCAAGGTCATCTGCCATCTGCTTGGAAATCACACATCACTGCCCTGCATAAAAAAAGGTGCAAAAACAGATCCTGCAACTACAGACCAATCAGCCTTCTCCCATCATCAGCAAGGTTATGGAATCCATCATCGCTTCAGACATGAATCCTTCCTCTTCTCCAATAGCTTGATTTCCATCATCAATTTGGTTTCAGACCAGGTCACTCTACCTGGATATGCTGCTTCTGCTCTCCCACAATGGATGGAGGTCCTCAATGCCAGACAGGAAATCCGAGCCGTATCCCTGGACATATCACGTGCTTTTGACACAGTCTGGCACCCTGCCTACTCACCAAACTCTCTTCCCATGGATCAAGGCCATCTCCACTCATGGTCGCAGACTTCCTCTCCTGTCGCAGTCAACGTGTGCCCTAAATGGAGTTCTTTCATCCCCTCTTCCTGTCCAGGCTGGAGTTCCTAAGGTAGCGTTCTGGGCCTGTCTTTTTTCTGGTTTTCATCAATGATCTCTCCGACTCTCTGGAAAATCCTCTATATCTCTTTGCTGATGACTCCACCCTCTGCCATACCATTGGTCATCCCTCAGACCGGCAAGCAGCAGCTTCTTCCGTCACTGCAGATCTGGATAAAATCACAAACTGGTCCAACACGTGGAACATGTCTTTCAATCCGGACAAATCTCACACACTCTCACTATGTCTCTTCGAAAGGACCGTTTAGAAACCACCCATCCACTTTCTCAACAATCCTCTGGAAGAAGTCTCTTTCTTTCAAGCTTCTGGGTCTCACTATCTGCCATGACTTTTCCTGGGAAAGCAACATTTCAAACCTCGCTCCAAAGTCAGTCGCCGACTGGGAATCCTCCGTCGTGCAAAGTCCTTCCTCGGCCCTCCTGAGCTCTGACCACTTACAAAGCTTTTGTCCGTAGCCTGATGGAGTACTGCTCTCCCCTCTGGGCTGGTGCTCCTGCCTCCCACCTTTCTCGGCTTCACGCTGTAGAAACCAGGGCATTTCGGATCATCGGCATTCCGCAATGAGGCTGAGTCTTTGGGCCTCTCACTCAATCACCGCAGGTTGGTCGGTGGTCTTTCTGTCTTCTACCGTCTCCTCTCCAGCCTCGCCCCCCCTGCTTCTCTCTGCGATTGTGTCCCCACACATTTCCTCAGGGCGCTCAGGTCAGCCAACAACCCCTTCTGGTAAAACTACAAAACCACGAATCACTGCTCACCTTCACTCTTTCATTCCTCTTTTTCCCGCCTTTGGAAACTCCCTCACTCTATTCTTTCCCATTCTTCCCTCCAGGCTTTCAAAACAGCTGTTCACCACCACCTCTTATCATCCCCCATCCAAATCCTCGATCTTTTCTACCCCCGATAATCCACCCAAGCCCACTTCCTTCAAATTCCCTGTTTCCTTCTGAAAGTCCCTGTAATGTCCATCTTCGATTCCCCATGTTCCCGTCCCATCCCTCTCTTCCACAGATCTCCTAATGTGTCTGTTCCCACTGTTTTGTCCCTCCCCACTCCCGCCTCTTGTCTCATGCCCCTTGATGTGCGTTGTGTTTAGCTCTCACACGAGCCTCGACAAGGTATACAAAAAAAAAAGCTCTCCCCTCCCTCTTCCTTAACAGTGTGGACCTCAAACATCCAAGGCCTTCGCTCGAACCTGACTGATATCTCCATACAGGTTGCCACTGACAACCAGACATAATCTGCTTTCAGAAACTTTCCTCCTTCAAGACATCTCTGACTCCTTAGTTTCTCTCCCTGGTTACTCCTTCCTCTGGTATGAGAGGCCTAGCCTCATCCTGGTGGTGGATTTGCTCTCTTATATCAAAAACTCTTCCTCACTCCACCACACCCACAGGAATACCTCTGAAATAGCTTCCTCTCTGCTCCCACTCTTGTTTCTATGTGTGTTGTCCCATCTTCCAAGCAGTCATAACTCGCATCCTCTCTTCTCTCTCTCTCTCTCTCTCTCTCTCTCTCTCTCTCTCTCTCTCTCTCTCTCTCTCTCTCTCTCTCTCTCTCTCACACACACATGGATCAACTTTTAACCACTCATCCAAACTCTCTCTTCCTCATATGTGATGACTTCAATTGTCATCATGCCAGTTGGCTGCGAGTGGGTACTCACTCCCCTGTCATGGCACTTAAACAAGAATTCTGGTCGACCATTGGGACTGACATAATCTGTCAACTTTCCTACCCACATATTTCCCAATGGCAAATCCTTCCTTCTGGATTTGGTGATGAACAACTTCTCTGCCAATGTATCTTGCTCTTCCTCTGTTCCAAATGGTTAATCTGATCATGTGCTTGTGAAGGTTAACATCTCTCTTGCTATTCTCAGAGAGCAGCCTCAGTGCTGGTGAGTCTGGAATTTCATTCAGGCAGATTGGCAGGGACTGCAAGTGACCACCACACTTCAGGAATGGTCTCCCATATCTACTGCCCCTGATGTTAACGCAGCCTGCAAATTCTTCCACAGGATCATTCTCTCTCTTATGTACAGATCCATCCCATCTCATCTACAGTTACAATACCCTTCCTTCTTCCCATGGTACACTGAATCCTGTGGTGAGGTAGTTTCTCTGAAACAACTTATCCTCTCTTCCTGGAAAGCAAACTCAACTGAAGACAATATCAGCACATTCCACAAAGCCTGCGCCAAGTGTGTGTCCTCTCAAGAGAGCCAGAAAACACCTGTCCAACCTCAAAAATGAACTTTCAAACTTGTCTCCATCCTCTAAAACCTGGTGGTGTATCCTTAAGTCTGTCTCTGGAGTATGATCCCCTTCCATGCCTTTCCTCTCTTCAAATGGCACCACAGCTGAATCTGCTTGTCAGAAGGCTGAATGCCTCAATTCTGTGTTTGCTTCAAAATCTTGTGTCCCCAACCACTCACTCTCGGGACCCATCTTTCCCTGTCGTACCCAACTGCTCCTAGACTCTGCATCTTTTGCACTGGAGAAGGTGGAGAAGTTTCTGTCAACCATCGACTCTGATCAGACGGAATTAGCTCACACGCCATAAAAGCCTGTTCTGCTGCTCTTCCATTTCCTCTCTCTGTCTCTCAGTTTCGGAGAAGAGAGCAAATACCATAGACCCCTTAATGAGTGCAGATAGGAAAAAGGGGGATAGGTTCCCAGCGATTCGTGATTCATAAGAGAAAACCAAAAATCCTGTGAAAACCATGAATAGGTCCGCAAAAAAACGCAAATACACCCGCAAAAAAAGTGAAAAAACCGCAAATACGCTTGCATAAAAAGCAAAAACAACAGCGACTACACTAGCAAAAAAGTGAACAACAGCGACTACGCCCACGAAAAAGCAAACAGCGAATATGCCCACGAAAAAGCCAAAAAAAACCATGAATTACGCCACGAAAAAAGCCAAAAAAAAATCATGAATACGCCACGAAAAAGCAAAAAAAAAAAATCATGAATACGCCCACGAAAAGCCCAAAAAAAATCATGAATACGCCCACGAAAAAGCAAAAAAAAAAAAAAAATCCATGAATACGCCCACGAAAAGCCAAAAACAATCATGAATACGCCCACGAAAAAGCAAAAAAAAAAAAAATCATGAATACGCCCACGAAAAGCCAAAAAAAATCATGAATACGCCCCACGAAAAAGCAAACAGCGAATA
Source organism: Eptatretus atami (assembly GCA_035128595.1). NCBI lineage: Eukaryota > Metazoa > Chordata > Myxini > Myxiniformes > Myxinidae > Eptatretus > Eptatretus atami. The sequence goes on from CM068959.1 coordinate 1,937,779, forward strand.
CGCCCACGAAAAAGCCAAAAAAAACTCATGATACACCCACGAAAAAAGCAAAAAAAAAAAATCATGAATACCAGCCCACGAAAGCCAAAAAAAATCATGAATACGCCCACGAAAGCAAACAGCGAATACGCCCACGAAAAGCCAAAAAAACCATGAATACGCCACGACAAAGCCAAAAAAACCATGACATACACCACACGACACAAAGCCAAAAAAAAACCATGAATAAGCCCACGAAAAGCCAAAAAAAAACCAATGAATACGCCCACGAAAAAGCCAAAAAAAATCATGAATACGCCCACGAAAAAAGCAAAAAAAAACCATGAATACCCCACGACAAGCCAAAAAAAACCATGAATACGCCCACGAAAAAGCCAAAAAAAACCATGAATACGCCCACGACAAAGCCAAAAAAAACCATGAATACGCCCACGAAAAAGCCAAAAAAATCATGAACACGCCCACGAAAAAGCCAAAAAAATCATGAATACGCCCACGAAAAAGCAAAAAAAAACCATGAATACGCCCACGAAAAAGCCAAAAAAAACCATGAATACGCCCACGAAAAAGCCAAAAAAAATCATGAATACGCCCACGAAAAAAGCAAAAAAAACCATGAAATACGCCCACGAAAAAGCAAAAAAAACCATGAATACCCACGAAAAAAGCAAAAAAAAACCATGAATACGCCCACGAAAAAGCCAAAAAAAATCATGAATACGCCCACGAAAAAGCCAAAAAAAATCATGAATACGCCCACGAAAAAGCCAAAAAAATCATGAATACGCCCACGAAAAAGCCAAAAAAAAACATGAATACGCCCACGAAAAAGCCAAACAAAAAACATGAATACGCCCACGAAAAAGCCAAAAAAATCATGAATACGCCCACGAAAAAGCCAAAAAAAAATCATGATACGCCACGAAAAAGCCAAAAAAACACTGAATACGCCCACGAAAAAGTCAAAAAAAATCATGATACGCCCGACGAAAAAAGCAAAAAAAAAAAATCATGAATACGCCACGAAAAGCCCAAAAAAATCATGAATACGCCCACGAAAAAGCCCAAAAAAATCATGAATACGCCCACGAAAAGCCAAAAAAAATCATGAATACGCCCACGAAAAAAGCCAAAAAATCATGAATACGCCCACGAAAAAGCCAAAAAAAATCATGAATACGCCCACGAAAAAGCCAAAAAAATATCATGAATACGCCCACGAAAAAGCCAAAAAAAATCATGAATACGCCCACGAAACAAGCAAAAAAATCATGAACACGCCCACGAAAAAGCCAAAAAAAATCATGAATACACCTGCAAAAAGCAAAAAAGCAAAAAAAAACAAAAACGAGTGAACACGTCCGCAAAATAGCGAAAAAGAACACGAATACGCCCACGAAAAAGCCAAAAAAACCATGAATACGCCCACGAAAAAGCCAAAAAAAACCATGAATACGCCCACGAAAAAGCAAAAAAAATCATGAATACGCCCACAAAAAGCCAAAAAAAAACATGAATACGCCCACGAAAAAAGCCAAAAAAAATCATGAATACGCCCACGAAAAAGCCAAAAAAATCATGAATACGCCCACGCAAAAGCCAAAAAAAAACATGAATACGCCCACGAAAAAGCCAAAAAAAAACATGAATACGCCACGCAAAAAGCCAAAAAAAACCATGAATACGCCCACGAAAAAGCCAAAAAAAACAATGAATACGCCCACGAAAAAGCCAAAAAAAATCTGAATACGCCACGAAAAAAGCAAAAAAAAAAAATCATGAATACGCCACCGAAAAGCCAAAAAAAATCATGAATACGCCCACGAAAAAGCCCAAAAAATCATGAAACGCCCACGAAAAGCCAAAAAAAATCATGAATACGCCCACGAAAAAGCCAAAAAAAATCATGAATACGCCCACGAAAAAGCCAAAAAAATCATGAATACGCCCACGAAAAGCCAAAAAAAAATCATGAATACGCCCCACGAAAAAGCCAAAAAAAATCATGAATACGCCCACGAAAAAGCCAAAAAAAATCATGAACACGCCCACGAAAAAGCCAAAAAAAATCATGAATACACCTGCAAAAAAGCAAAAAAGCAAAAAAAACAAAAACGAGTGAATAACACGTCCGCAAAATAGCGAAAAAGAACACGAATACGCCCACGAAAAAGCCAAAAAAAATCATGAATACGCCCACGAAAAAGCAAAAAAAAAAACCCCCATGGATACGCCCACGAAAAAAGGCGAATACGCCTGCAAAAAAAGGCAAAAATAGCAATACCCCACCAACAAACTAGGAATACACCCGCAAAAAACAGCAAAAAAAAAATCCTGCGAACACGCCCGCAAAATGTCCGATAAACCTGCTCCTCTGCTCTTGCTCACCCTCTCTCTTTCTATTCACCCTCTCATTTGCTCAAGGTCATCTGCTTGGAAATCAGAAAACATCTACTGCCCTGCATAAAAAAAGGCGCAAAAACAGATCCCTGCAACTACAGACCAATCAGCCTTCTCCCATTCATCAGCAAGGTTATGGAATCCATCATCGCTTCAGACATTAAATCCTTCCTCTTCTCCAATGGCTTGATTTACGATCATCAATTTTGGATTCAGACGAGATCACTCTTCCCTGGATAGGCTGCTTCTGCTCTCCCAACAATGGATGGAGATCCTCAATGCCAGACGCAAAATCAGAGCCGTATCCCTAGACATACGTATCGCGTGCTTTTGACATGGTCTGGCACCTTGCCCTGCTCACCAAACTCTCTTCCTATGGTATCCAAGGGGCCTTCTCCCACGTCATGGTACAGCACGCTTCCTCTCCTGTCGCAGTCAACGTGTGGCCCTAAATGGAGTTCTTTCATCCCCTCTTCCTGTCCAGGCTGGAGTTCCTCAAGGCAGCGTTCTGGGCCCTGTTCTTTTTCTGGTTTTCATCAATGATCTCTCCGACTCTCTGGAAAATCCTTATTCTTTGCTATGACTCCACCCTCTGCCATACTATCTGTCGTCCCTCAGACCGGCAAGCAGTAGCCTCTACGCTCTCTTCAGATCTTGGTTAAATCACAAACTGTCCAACACGTGGAACATGTCTTACAATCTGGACAAATCTCACACTCTCACTATGTCTCTCCGAAAGGACCGTTTGGAACCCCCCACCCCCCCCCCCCCCCCCCCCCCCCCCCCCCCCATCACGTTGTCTCAACCAATCCTCTTGAAGAAGTCGTTTCTTTCAAGCTTCTTGGTCTCACTATCTGCCATGATCTTTCCTGGGAAAGCTACATATCCAACCTGGCCTCCAAAGCCAATCACCGACTGGGAATCCTCCGTCGTGCAAAGTCCTTCTCGGCCCACCTAAGCACAGGATATATAAAAGGAACTTGGTAACCGTTTTGAGCTATTTCCCAATGAAGTGCCATAGATACAAGCAGTTTAGTTGTATGAATTGCAATTTTATCAAGAAAGGAATTCCTCCCATTTTGAGAGAGCTGTATAAAGGTCAACAACCATAAAATGATTCTGAAATCATTCAGGTACTTCACATAGTTCATAACTTTGGAAAGACTTATCTTCTGAAAATGCTTCTTACACCTATCTTTTTAGATTATAGGAATGGAATAATTTATAAAAAGTCAAGTTTTCATCAAAAATCTCAAATTCACTCACAAGGTTTAAATACAGGCTTCAGAAAGGATTTACAGCATTGATTTGTTTAATCTATTCAATCAGCTTAATAGTTGGGAGATTGATGATACCGATGGTTAATGGAGAGGGAGAGGTCTAATGTTACACTCTCAAACCTAAAAGATAAACATCTTCAAAACAATTACAATCATTCTTAGTGACAACACAACAATATTCCAAGCTCATGATGGATTCCTACCCTGATACACCCAAGGGACACATCGATGTTGTAACGAACCATCAATCACAATCAAACTTTCAGCTGCTGTATCTCCTCAATCAATGAGAAATAATTTGGTATTATGCATTTTATTCAAGTTAAATTTCATCGGTTTTTTAAATTAATTTATTTTATAACTTTTAGAGAGATAAATGTTGAGCGTTATGTCAGAAAAGCGTATTTGAAGAACAGATGAAGCATTTGAGTTAAAAGTACAATTACATTGTTGTGAAACAAAGATATTGCAAAGGAGAAATATTGATAAATGTAAATATAAATAAAGGGATGCAAACAATTGAGCAAAGAGGTAACATGAAGACCACGGATTAGTAAATAAAGTTGAAAAACAAAGATCGAACCCACAAAAGAGGATCACTCAAAATGTGCCACAAATTAGATCTTTTTACCTCCGCCAACGAAGATGGAAGGAGGTGATGTTTTCACCTCTGTCTCTGTCTGTCTGTCTCTCTGTGTGCAGGATATCTCAAAATGTTGTGGACAGATTCGGATGAAATTTTGTGGGCAGGTTGGGTGTGTGACAAGGATGAACTGGTTAGTAATCTAGTAGCCCTGTGCTGAGCCCTCTCTGTGGTATCTATGTCCTTCCTGAGGTGTGGTGACCAAAACTGCACACAACATTCTAGATGTGGCCCTCACTAAATTTCTACACAATGTTAACACCACCTCTTTTGATTTATAAATGATCCCTCTCCGAATACAACCTAAAACCCTATTTGCTTTACCGAGAGCTTCCTGGCATTGTGCTGCCCGCTTGCCTCCCATATCTATTACCACCCCAGATCCTTCTCCTGTGTGACACGCTCCAAAATTACCCCTTGCATCCTGTAATCTCTATTTTCATTGTTCTTCCCCATCCCCAACACCTAACTGTTCAGGTTAAATTCCATCTGCCAATCTTTTGCCCAATCTATGCAAGTATCACCACTTTCCTGTATCTGATCAAGGCTGCTATTAGGCCCCACCTTCATGTACTCTTCTTTGTTGTGGTTAACTGGGCTACAAGCATAATTGTTTGTGTACTGTCATCTACTGAACTCGTTATGTTACTTTTATGCTCCACGTTGGAACACTCATTTGAAACCATTGGGTCAATTTGATAGCATTTATGGTGGATTATGATGGGGTGTTTTCATATTTGTGTATTATCGGCCACGCGTCAGAAGCCGCACTTTAGGGCACCAGGGGCCAACAGTGGTTCATGGGCCATGCAATGAAGAACAGAGGTCTAGATGATGATGAAGAAGAATACAGTTAAAACTGTGAACCATCATGTAACTCGAACAGCACTCGGTAGTACGCATACCTCTGCCAGGCTGAACGATTTAAGTTTTGTATCCCACTGATTGGCAGGATCTGGATCCAGATCTCCAAAATCGAATCGGCTTGTTCTTCTCACCTACCAAACTCGTCCACCAATTTTCGTACGGATCCGTCCATAACTTTTTGAGATATCACACTACATATCGTTTTTAGCTCCATCTCTCACTGGTGAAGAATCACTTCCATCCATCCATCCATCCATCCATTGGGACCATACTCTGTGCAGAGCATTGGTGCTGCCTAAGCAGTCTCCTTGGCTATTGGGCACAATCCTGGATGGGTCGCCACTCCGACACAGGATACCAGCAAGGATACCACTCATTTTGCCGACCTCGGAAGGATCACAGGCAGAGTTAACCCCACCTGGTATTAATTCAACAGCAAGTGGGATTTGAACTCGGGATGCTACAATCCCAAGTCTACCACCCTAACCATATATATTGTTGTGGGCCGGGGGTCGGTGGCGAGAACGACCACTAGGTGGGGGAGGTTGTGTCGTCTCCACCAAACTCCGCGGAATTGTAGGCCTCACTCGGATAACTCCTGAGCCGGCGGGTCGTTTAACCGACCTGGTCGCCAATATTTCAACCACATAGCGTAGGGTCTATTTGTCATTACCAATTTACCTAATTAACTACGATCGATTCGACTACCGGGGAAACCACGCCCACGGCACGTCTTGCTCGAACCGGGTCACTCTACCGACTGCGGTAGAGTTCCAACTACCGCGATACCAACTCCGGTTCAGGTGCAGCGAGCGGAAATGCCAAAGCCGTGCCGGCTGGAATGAACGGATTATCGGGGATAAAACCCCGCTAAACTCAGATCCGAGCCATGCTGGACCAATTCAAGAATGGACAGAACGAACTGGAACATTTCTAACAAGTTTATTTACAGTAAATGAAGACACAAAGCAAGACTTAACGAATATGCAAGAAGTATTACAATGATCCAAAAAACTTATTCAGTTCTACTTAAGACGGGCCCACACGCAGACACACACAACAAATGAAAAAACCCAGAGTTCTTTATTGGACCCTCGCAGCCGTGTGAGAGAAAGACAAGCTGGGTCAGAGTTCGGTGGTGTACCTGACCGTCGGAGAAGGGCATGCTCCATGATGCGGCACCTGACAATGGTCGCGGTTTGGCCCCAGTCGCACGTGTGGGCTCGAGGTTCGTGGTGGACGTGTGGAATGGCCGGAGTCCACAGATGGGGTCGGGTCACTCTTCCTTCCTCGTAAGAGGCCAGCAGAGACACGTTTGCCACCTCGACCCCACCAAAAACTCTTCAAAATAACTTTTGAAAGACTCTCCAAGACCCCAAAAAGACCCCCGTCTCAAGAGTGCTCGGGAATTATGGATCTCCCTCAGCGGGGAGGGGCCTGTGACACACCTCGCTGTCCGCCTCTGATTGGACAGGTCCTACAGCCCACCTTTCCGGGGCGAGCCTTGGCCCCTGCGGGAAACCCCAGCCACTCCTCACGCGGTTCATACTTGACGAGTAACAGTATCAATGTTGCACAGGCCGTCGTGCAAGATTACAACGTTTGTGGAAGAACGTTGTGGAAGCGGCAATGAACGCTGCAAGACCCTGCCTTGGCAAGTCAGAGTGCTTGAAGACAGTGGTGGTAGTGGATCATGACGGGAATGGGATGGTTGTTCGTTGGAGGGTTTCGTTGAATGTAAAGATTTAATAACCAACTAAAAGAAATCGCAATGCACGCCTTGATTCTCCACGAGACAAAAGAAAGGATCTGACTACACACATACTAACGACATAACTGACTTTTGGACATCTGTATGTTGAATGCAAATGGTTTCCAGATCCATAACACATAATATATATTATATAATATTATTATATATATATATATTATATATATATATATATATATTATATTGTTGCGAATTCGTGCCCGCCGGCGTGCGATCGGCCACGTAACTCGAATCGCGACACGTCGCCCACCGGACGGACAATTCATCGTGACCCTCGGAACTACTGCCGGAGCCAGTCACGGGTGGGGGTTTAACCTCACCACGATCGTGCCAATTGCCACCCGCGCAGGATAGGGTTGCTCGCCAAATTCGACCTACCTAAGTACCTCGCGAGTGGTCGACCGGGCGATCGTACCTCGCCGCAGGTCGACTTCGGACACGAACCGCTTAACGGTTCGTTCCGTGCTGCAGAGATAAACGCGGAGTTATCGTCCACCTCGACGGTTTAGGATTTTACCCGGCTTTTAAACCCACTATCAATCCCTTACGTGATGCAAGATGGAGATTCAATAAAAGGAAGGAGACGAAGCAAAGCGGGAAACAGTTCAACAAGCAATGCACATTTATTTACACACACGAAGCACGTATTTTACAGTCATACAATCATGCAACAAAGCAAATGCAAGGAAAGAGTTAACACCGAATAAAGGGGGGCATTATTTACAACACTTAAATAGTTCTACTTGTTGGACACCGTGCCACAGCATGCATTCAACCCGAAAGAAAAGAAGCCACCCTCACAGGCAAGGAGGCAGACAGGTCCTACACCAAATGTACGTGGATCCTGGAGGATCGGCCAGGTCCACGAGACCGGGAAGTCTTACCCGCTCCTCGTGAGCCATGGCGGGCAAGCGCAATGTTCGCGCACTGCGCCCCACTCCGTGCCCTGGCGTGGTCGGCGAGCCCTCTCCGGCGTGCTCCGCACGACGGTTTTGTTGGCCCACGTTTAGGGTGGGGGAACGGGCCCCCCCCCGGCACTATCTCAGCGCGGATGGGGGGGGGAATTGCTGATGCTCAGGGAGAGGGAATGGCTGGCTGGCTTGGACCCCGCGACGAGACGAGCGACCCCCACACCGCAACCTCGTTGCCGACCGCCGTCTTCACTTGACCCGTGCGAACTCAACTCAACTCCGCACTGAACTGAACTCAACGAACTCAACTCAACTCAACTCAACACCTGGGTCCTTATGCTCGCGTCTTTATAGGCCTCAGGAGGAGCCTATATGCAAATATTCGGATCAAAACGCGATTGGGCGGCCACGCCACCTCTGTTCAGCCATTGGTGCGGCAAAAAAGGGGGGACCTGTTTTGATCCGAATTCCTCTCGTAAAGAATCACGTGCATCGCGCTTGGGGCGGGCCATACCGCCCGACGCTCGCCCATTGACGGAGAAAAAGGGCGTGAAGCCTTTCTGATCCGAATTTCTTCGGAAAGGCCGCCATTCGCGCTCGCAGCTCGATGCGTTTGGCACCAATCGCCGAACGGGCCCTAGACAGCCCGACGTTCAGTGTTCACAGGTGGTGCGGTTGGTAGTTGTGAAGGAGAAAGGCGAAGGTGTGGAGTTGTTGGGGCGTTGTTGAGCGTTGTTAGAGAATGGGGTGAAGCGATGCTTGCGGGTGGGTTGTGGAGTGAAGTAGTGGCGGTTTGGTGGAGTTGTTCGGGGCGTTGTTGTGGTGGCGATTTGGTTTTGGTGGTGTTTGAGTTGTTGGCGCTTAATGTCGAAAATAACAATAGAGAAAGAAAAATGCTACTCAAAACATCGCAGCCGGATGAATCACACATATTCCCTCTATACAACGGGTTTGGGCTAACTACACATGAACTTACGATATATCTCACCTGAGGACTCTTTATGTGTGTAATGCGAAATTTCACAACTCGTTAACACATATATATATAAAGACCCACCCACATCTCTCACCTGTGAATGGAGGGAATAGCCAATCAGTTCTCACCTAATCGACTACACCCAGGTGGCTAGGATTATGTAAATGATTGACCCTTCCCATGCTCCTCTAGCCAAAGTTGCTGCAGAAAGCAACCCAAGAAAACTTACACAAGGTAAGTGCTAAACGCTGTTTCGAAGCCTTCCCAGAGTTCCTCAACAACTATAAAGGCAGCACCAATGCCCTGCATAGAGTATATGTGTGTGTGTGTATGTATATGTATATGTATATGTATATTGTATATACATATACATACATACTGTGTATATTTAAGTCTTCACATGATGTGGTGTACTTTGTTACAAAATTCCAATGGGTCGTTATTATCACTCTGTTGTCATGTTACACAGGAGCTGGAGATATTGTTTTTTAAAGGCAAACTTCGGTCGATGCCATTGAAGATTATGACCTTGATGTCTTGTTCACGAGCTCGACAGATGTGATCTTCAGTGTTGATCATGATGACAGCAGTGAAGAATATGAAGAGTAGAGGTAGATTTTATTTGGGAAATACAGTCTGTATACCAAAACAATGTAAGTATTCCATTCTGAAGGTTATTTTTGTTGTTAATTATTTCACAGGTTTAACTTTCCTTCCTTTACATCGATCTCAGCAGTACATAGTTTGAACACATATATGATCCTCGTAACATGTATGATGCTACTAAAGCATTCCACACAGAAAACCAAAATACTTGATTTGATGGTTATTTTTGATGTTTGTTGCTCATGTATAAGATGTTGTATGTAATTGATGTGAGTGCACTATCAATGACTCTGTGTTACATGTCAAGATAATTAAAGTGAAATTTGGCATATTTTTGAGTGGATTTATGGTCTATGTTGAAATCCAAATCTATATATATACATTTTTTTAAATAAGTTTTTATGATAAGATAGATCAATCAATACATTTTTATGCCTTGCATTGTACATCAATAGATAAGTACATGTTAACAGTCACATGGGTACGTTTTTACAAATTGCTCATTTACACTTGTGGTGTTTAGGCTACGAGTACAGATTAGTCCGTAACACAAAGTACTCGAAAATGGGAAACAAACACATTTCAAAGTATGAGAACCCATATTAAGAAAAAAAACTGATGGTTTGAAAAATTCCCTGGTGGGGGAGATGGAGGGAGGGGTGGGGTGAGGATTTCATTTCTGGGCCACGGACTCGGAGTCATCTATAAAAGGATAATGAGTGTTTTCCGTTCAGGCAAGAACTACTGTAGGCGTAATTGGGAAACATGACATTTGAGTGTGTGGAGGTACCAACATGGTAAAAACCACAAAAGCACAAGCACTGATGATTTTGTGACTGTTCTGATGAGTTTTCTCATTTATAAAACTATGTTTTATGTTTCACAGCCTTTATAAAAGCATGTGCCTCAGCTAAACCGACAATCGGCCCCTTACTCCTCCATCCACTCCAACTGGCTTCCATTCCCTACGAGAGTTTATTAAAGCTTGGCAAATGTGTCCTCTTCCCAGTAAAAAAATATAAAAAAACCCCACTGTGTTCATAACATCAGAACTGAGAATTTTCTCTCTTACAAAAAACACCAGAATTTAAGGTCATTTGTGTGGACTAATCACCAAATAGGTCCTTGGAGACCCTTTTGAGACACCTGTCTGTAAGAACAAAGTAAGTGAGAGTATGTCGCTCAAAAAACATGCAAATATGGAGGAAATCCATCATCAGCTCACGTGTCCTAAAAACCTGCTCTGCTGCTCTTTCACATCTTCTCTCTGCCCTTTTAACCCTGTCATTTGCCTGAGGTCACCTTCCATCTGCTTGGAAATCGATGAACATAATACCTCAAAAAGGTGAAAAAACTGATCCCCTTAACTACAGGCCCATCAGCTTACTTCCAATCAGCAAGTTCATAGAATCCATCATCACATTTGATATGAAATCCTTCATTTTCTCCAACAACATCATCTCTGATCAATTCAAATCCTGGTGTTGGCTTAACGGTTCGGGTGGCTGGGTTAAAGGTCTTGGGGTCTTGAGTTCAAGCCTCTGTTACCCATGAATTTACACCAGGTGGGTTGACTCGGCCTGCCATCCTTCCAAGGTTGGCAAAATCAGTACCAGCATGCTAGTAACAGGGGGCATTGTGCCAGTGGCACAGCTACGCCTCCAGAAAATGATGCAACCAAGCGGCCACAGGCTGCATACGAATAAATAAATAAGATCAATTCAGATTCAGACCAGGTCACTCTGCCTTGGACATGCTGCTTCTACTCTCCCAACAACAGATGGAGGCTCTCAATGTCAGACATGAGATTACGGCCGCCTCTCTGGACATATCTTGAGGTTTTGATAGTCTGTCATCTCGCCTTGCTCTCCAAACTCTCTGCCTATGGCATCCAAGGTCAACTCCACATATGGATTACCGACTTCCACTACTCTCGTAGCCAACTTGTGGCTCTCAACATAATCCTTTCATTTCCTCTCCCTGCCAAGGCTGGGGTGACCCCAAGGCAATGTTCTGGGCCCCATCCTATTCCCAATCTTCATCAATGATCTCACTGACTCTGAAAAATCCTCTTTATCTATTTTGCTGATGACTCAACTGTGGTCCACCATTAACCCCCTCCACCATGATGGTGGTCTCAACGACAGTCTATCCCCTTCTCGTGAAACTACCTAAATCCAGGATCACTGATGACCCCATCTTCCCTCTCTTCAGACCTTGACAAAATCACAAACTGTCAAACACTTGTAATATGTCTTTCAAGCCTGACAAATCTCACACTCTGTTGGTCTCTCTCCAAAAGGACTGTACCGTAAACCCTTCTATCTACTCTCTTAACAATCCTCTCAAATAAGTTCTCATAAAACCTCTTGCGTCTCACTCTCAGCCATGATTTCACTTGGGTAAACCACACTTCCAAGTTGGCCTCCAAAGCCAGCCACCGACTGGGCATCCCCCATCGTACAAAGCCATATGACTTGGCACACATGATCTCTTATCCACCTACAAGGCCTTCATCCACAGCTTAATGGAGTACAGCTCTCCCCTCTGGACTGGCTCCCCTGTCTCACACCTTGCTCAGCTTGTCGCTGTGTAAACCAAGGCCTTTTAGATCATTGGAATATCCCACGATGAACTGAGTCCATGGGTCTATCACTTTCCCATCGCAGACAAGTCGGTGGTCTCTGTCTTCCACTGCCTCCTTCTGGTCTTGCACCCTCTGCTCTTTACGTGCTTTGTGCGCCCCCCCCCCCCCTGCCCCACCCAGGTTTCTGCAGGGTGCAAGTGGTCCACCATAACCCCCTTCTGGTGAAACTACCTAAATCCAGAATCACTACTCACCTCCACTCATTTGTTTCTCTTTTTACCCACCTGTGGAACAAACTTCCACATTCTCTTCAATCTCATTCTTCCCTCCAGATCTTTAAGACAGCTGTTCACCAACATCTCAAATCATCCCCCATCCAAACATCCCCACCCAATTTTTTTTTTTTTTTGCTTCTGTACCCACCTTGTCCACCCCTTGCATTCTTCCGTACTACTCATCATTACCCGCATCCCTTATTTGTCTGTCTCCATCTATTTTCTCCCTCGGCCCTGCTGTTGCATTCCCCCCCCCCCTCTCTTTCTGCTGTTTCTTTTCTCAAGTTACGTTCTGATCCGTTCTGTGTTCTAACTCTTCCGCGACCCTTGACTCTACAAAAAAAACAAAAAAAATCTTGGCTAAATCAGCGCGTGAGAAATGCTATTTGCAAACAGCTTGATGTTGTCTCAACAGCTCTGAAGATGACCGACAAGATGGCTTCGCAGCACATTGTCAGAGAAACCCAGGTGAGCAGATAGCAAGACAGGTTATCAGGAAAGCTGGACATCAACAGACAGGTGAGGTCTCCTACTATACCCCAGCTGGATGTGAGAGAATCCACTCCAATGCAGTCATTGGTGCGGCAGATTAAGTCGCCTCATCGAAGAGATAGAGATCTCAAGTGAGAAAATTATAGGTGGTACATTTTATTAATGGAGAGGGTGTCACTCTCTTGTTGTGTGACATTTCCACAAACATGAAGTTAGTGTGAAGGGATATATGCAGTCAAAGGTATACCATGGTGAGAGTTCATGGTGTTGGTCGTAAATCAACTTTTAGAAATTATTTTATGGCCAACAGCGTGACACCACCTACACATGAGGCAGTCCTGTCAAAGGAAAGGGAATCAAATGATTGGATTTTGGTGTCAGGTGCACAAAATTATAAAAAGTCCCAAGAAGAGCGAATGGGATGCATCACGATGCTAGTATACCAGCTTCAAATCCTAAACACCTGTACCTGTGTTGATTTGTCCATTTTGTGTAACCTGTGTTGAATTTTTCATCGTCTCCCAAGGTGGCCGAATGGTGAAGACGCTGAATGCATAAAC
>CM068959.1:1968851-1971351 GCA_035128595.1 Eptatretus atami
TTTTTTTTTTTTATTACATTTTATATTAAAAAAAATATAATGTTTTTTTTAAATCTTTTTTTTGCTAAAAAAAAAAATTTTTTTTTTTTGTGAATTTAATATTTTTTTTCTTTTAAAAAAAAAAAAACATTTTTTTTTTTCTTTTATTTGAAAAAAATTTTTTTAAAATTTTTTCGTTTTTTTTTTTTCTTTTTTATTTATTTTTTTTTTTTTTTAAAATTTAAAAAATTTCTTATACTATTAAAAAAAATTTTCTTTTTTTTTCTTTTTTTATTTTTTTATTTTTTTTATAATTTTCTTTTAAAAAAAAATTTTTTATTTTTTTTTTTTAATTTTTATTCATTTTTATTCTTATTTTAAAATTTTTTTTTAAAAATTTTTTTATCTTTTAAAATTTTTTTTAAAAATCTAAAATTTTTTATTTTAAATTTTAATTTTTTTTAAAAAAATTTAATAAAAAAAAAATGATTTTTTTTTTTTTTTAAAAAAAATTAAAAAAAATTTTTAATTAATTCACTTTTTTTTTTTTTTTTTTTTAAAAAAAAAATTTTTTTTTTTTTAATTTTTAAGTTTAAAATTTTTTTTTATATTTATTTTTTTTTAATTATTTTACAAAAATTTTTTTAAAATTTATTTAAAATATTGCTTAATTTTTTTTTTTTTTTTTAAATTTTATTTTTAAAATTTTTTTTTTAAAATTTTTTTTTTTTAATATTTCATTTTTATTAAAAGAAATTTTTTTTAATAGAAAACAAATTAAATTTTAAAAAAATTTATTTTTTTCTTTAACAATCAAAATTTGTTATAAAAATTGATTTATTTTTAAAATTAATTTTTTTTTTATTTCTTTAAAAATCTATTTAAATTATTTTCTTTTATTAATTTTTTTATTTTATTTTAAAATTTTTATAAAATATTAAAACATTACTAAAAAATTTATTTGTCTAAAAATTTTTTAAATCTACATTTTCAAATATTTTTTTTTTTTTTTTTTAAAATAAAAAATTGTTTTTTTAAATTGTTTTTTTTTATTTGATTTTTTTTAATTTTATTTTTTTTTTTTTAATATATTTTTTTTTTATAAAGTTTTTTTTTTTCATTAAAAAAATCTTTTCTTTTATTAAAAAAAAATTTGTATGTTTTTTTTATAAAAATTATTTATTTTTGGTAATTATTTTATTTTTTTATTCAAAAAATACTTTTTTTTTTTTTTTTTTTATTAAAAATTTTTTTTTTTTTGTCTATTTTTTTAAAATTTTTTTAAAAAATTTTAAATAAAAATAAAAAAAATAATTAACATTTTTTAAAAATTTTTTTATTTTTTTTTTATTATTTTTTTTTTTTTTTTTTTATTTTTTTAATTTTTTTTTTTAAATTTTTTTATTTTTTTTTTTATTTTTTGTTTTATTGAAAAATATTTTTTTATTTTTTTTTTTTATTTTTTTTTCTTTTAGTTAATTTCTTTTTCTTAATAAATTTTTAAATTTAAATTTTTACATTTTTTTATTTTATTAAAAATAATTAAAATATTTTTTTTTAAATTCTTTTGCTATTTTTTTTAAAAATTTCTTAAATTTTTAATTCTGATTGTTTTTTATTTTTTAATATAAAAAACAATCTTAATTTTTCTCTTGAAAATCTTTTATTTCTTTTTTAAATTTTAATTTTTCATAAAAAATTTTTTTTTTTAAATTATTCATTTTTATATATTTTTTTTTATGTTTTTTAAAAATATTTTTGTTTAAATTTTTTTTAATTCTTTTTTAAAATTTTTTTTTAAAAATTTTTTATTTTTTTTTTTTTACTTTTTAATAAAAATTTAAAAAATTTTTTTTTTTTTTTTTTTTTTTTTTTATTTTTTTTTTTTTTTTAATTTATTATGTTTAATTAAATTTTTTAATTTTTTTTTTAAATCTTATTTTTTTAAAAATTTAAAAAAAAAAAATTTTAATACAATTTTTTTTTACTTTTTTTTTATTTTTTTAATAAAAAAAAATATATTTTCTTTTTTTTTTGTTTTTTTATTTAAAATTTTGTTATTAAAAAATTAAATTATTATTTTTAAAAAAATATTTTTTTAAAACTTATAAAATGTTTTCGTTTAAAATAATTTAATTTTGTTTTTAAAAAAATTTTTTTTATTTATTAAATTTAAAAAATTGTATTTTTTTGTTTTGTTTTTTTTTTTTTTAATATTTTTTTATTTAAAAATTTAAAATTTTCTTTTATTTTTAAAAAAAAAATATATTTATCTTCTTTAATTTTTAAAATTTAAAAAATTTTATTTTTTTTTTTTTTAATTTTAATTATTTTTTTTTTTTTTTCATTTTTTTTTTTATTTATAAAGTTTCTATTATTTAATTAAAAAAAAAAAATCTAAAAAAATAAACAAAAAAAACCTGTTTTTAAATTTTTTTTTTTTTTTTTGTTTTTTAAAACAAAAATTTTTTTTTAATTTTTCTTTTTAAATAATTAAAAAAAATTTTTTAAATTTTTTTTT
>CM068959.1:1976351-1981575 GCA_035128595.1 Eptatretus atami
TATTTATAATTTGATTTTTATTTTAAATATTTTTTTTTTGTTTTTTTTCTTATTTTTTTTTTTATTTATTTTAAATTTTTTTTTTTTCTTTTTCTTTTATTTATTTTTTTTAAATTCTATAAAACATTAAAAATTACAAAAATCTTTTAAATAAAAATTTTTTTTTTTTTAAAAAAATATCTTAATAAATTATTTAAAAATTTATTTTTTTTTAAAAAACTTAATTTTTTTTTAAAAATTATTTTTACATTTTTTTTATTTTTTTAATTTAATTTTTTTTGTTAATAATTTTACAAAAATTTTTTTTTTTTAAAAATTTCTTTTTTTTTTTTATTTTATTTATTTTTTTAACAAAATTTTTTTTTAATTTTTTGTTCAAATTTTTGTTTAAATTTTTTTTTTTTTTTTTTTTTTTATGTATTTTATTTTTTTATATTTGTTTATTTTTTTTTAAATATTTTTTTTATTTTGGTATTAAAATTTTTTTTTATTTATTTTTTTTTTTTGTTTTTTTATTTAAATTTTAATTAATTAATTTTTTTTTTAATCTAATCTTTTTTTTTCTTTTAATTTTTAAAATAAAATTTTTTTTTTTTTTTTTATTTTAAATTTTTTAATCATAATTTAAATTATTTTTTATTTTTCTTTTTTGTAATTTTATTTTTTTTTTTTATTTAAATTTTTTTTTCAAATAAATAAAAAATTTTTTTTTCTTATTTAAAAATTTTTTTTTTTTTTTAATAATAAAATAATTTATTTTTAAAATTTTCTTTTTTTTAAATTTTATTTTTAAATTCTTTTACAAAAATTTTTTCAAATTTTAAAATTTTAAAAATTATTAAAAAAATCTTTTTTTTTTTTATTTTTTTTTTTTTTTTTTTTTTATTAAAATAAAAAAAAAAATTAAAATTTATTTTTAAAATTAAATTATAATGAAAAAATTTTTTTAAATTTTAATTTATAAAAATTTTTACTTAAAAAATTTTTAATTCTTTTTGTTTAATTTTTTTTTTTAATTTTTAATTTTTTAAAAATTTTTATTGTAAAAGTTTTTTTTTTGAAAATTTTTTTTAAAATATTTAAAAGTGTTTTATTTAATTTTAAATTAATTTAAATCTTTTCTTTTTATTTTAATTAAATAATTTTTAAAAAAAAAAAATTTTTTTTTAAATTTTTAAATTTTTGTTTTTTTTTTTAAAAAAATGTTAAATTTTGTTATTTTTATTTTATTTGTCTTTTATTTTTTTGTTTATATTTTTTTTTTTTTGTTTAATTTTTTTTTTTTTAAAAAAAATAATATGTTTATATTATTTTAAAAAAAATAAATTTATTTTATTTATTTTTTTTATAAAATTATAAAAAATTTTTTTAATTTTCTAAAAATTTTTAATTTTAAATTTTTCTATTTTTATTTTTTTTTTTAAATATTTATTTTTGTAAATATTTTTTTTTTTTATTCTTGCATTTTTTCTTTTTTTATTTTTTTTTTTTTAATTTGTTTTATTTTTTTTTTAAAATCAAATTTATTTTTTAAAAATTTATCTTAAATTTTTTTAAATTAAATTTGTTTTTTTTTTTTTTTTTTTCTGTTTTTTTTTTATTTTTTTTTTTTATATATTTTTTTTTTTATTTTTTTAAATTTTTTATATTTTTTTATTCTTTAATTTTTAAAAATTTTTATTTTAATTTTTTTTAATTTTTTAAATAATTTTTTAAAATTTTTTAAAAAATTAAATTTTTTTTTTTTTTTTTCTTTTTTATTTTTTTTTTCTTTCATAATTTTTTTTTTTTTAAAACAAATAGTTAATTATTTAATTCTTGTTCTTTTATTTATGTAATCTTTTTGTAATTGTTAAAATTTTTTTTAAATTTATTTTTTTATTTTATTTTTTTTTTTTTTTTATTTTTTTTTTTTTTTTTACAAAAATTATTTTGTTTAATTATTTTCTTTTTTAAAAATTTTAATTTTTTTTTAAAAATTTTTCTTTATTTTTGAATGATTTTTTTTTGTTTTTAAAACAAAATTTTTTTGTTTTTTATATTTTTTAAAATTTTTTTTTTTTTTTTTTTTTTTTTTTTTTTAATTTTTTTTTTTTTTTTTTGTTTTTAAAATTTTTGATTAAAATTTTTTTAATTTTTTTATATTTTTTTTATTTTTTAATTTTAATTTATTTTTTTAAAATAATTTTTTTTTTTTTTTTTTTTTAATTTATTAAATTTTTTTTTCTTAATTTTTTTAATTAAATTTTTCTAATTTTAAAATTTATTAATAAAATTTTTTTTTGTTTTTTTATTAAAAAAAAATAAATCTTTTTTTTTGTTTTTTTATTTTAAATATTCTTTTTTTTTAATATAAATTTTAAAAATATTTTTTTTTAAAATTTTTTAATTTAATTATATTTTTTTTAATTTTTATATTAATAATTAAATAGTAAAAAAATTAATTTTTTTTTTTTTTTTTGTTTTTTTTTAACAAAATTCAATTTATCTATTCTTTTTACATTATATTAAATCAATTTAATTTTTTTAAAATAAAAATTTGTTTATTTTTATATTTTTTAAAATTTTTAATATTTTAATTTTTTTATTATTTTTTTTTGTAACAAATTTTTTTTTTTTTAAATAAAATTTTATTTGTTTTAAATTTTAAATTTTTTAAAATTTTTTTTTTTTAAATCAAAATTTATTTTATTTTTTTTTTCTTATTAATTTTTTTCTTAATAATTATCTTCTTTTTTTATTTTTTTTTTTTTTTTTTGTTTTTTTATTATTAAATTATTTTTAAAAAGCTTTTTTTCTTTTATTTTTTTTTTTTTTATATTTTAAAATTGTTTGTTAAACATTTTATTAATTTCTTTAAAAAATTTTTTAAAATTTTTAATTTTTTTTAAAATTATTATTATTTTAAAAATTAATTTTAACTTTTATTTTTTTTTATTTTTTTTTTTTTTTTTCTTTTTAATAATTTAAAAAAAATTTTTTTTTTTTTCTTCTTGTTGTTTTTTTTTGATATTATTTTTGTTTTTTTTTTTTAATTTTTAATTCTATAATATTTAAAAAAATATAAAAAAAAAAAAATAAAAAAAAAAAAAAATTTAAATTTGCTATTTTTTTTTTTTATTTTTTTAATTTTCTTTTTAATTTCTGTTATTTTTTTTTTTAAAATTTCAATTATTTTCTTTAAAAATTAAATTTTAAATATAAATTTTTTTTTGTTAGTGTATTAAATTTAAAATTTTTTTTTTTTCTTTAAAATTTTTTTTTTTAATTTGTTTTTAAAATTCCTTTTTTTAAATTTAATTTAAAAAAAATTTTTTTTAAAAAATTTTTTTAAAAAAATATTTTATAAAAAATAAAAATTTAATTTTTTTATTAATTTTTATTTAAAATAAAAATATTTTTTAAATTCTTTAATTTTTAAATTTTCTTCGTTTAATCTTTTAAATTTTTTTAAAATTCTTTTATTTAAAAAGGAATTTTTTTTTTTTTTTTTTTTTTTTTAAATTTTTTTTCAATTTTAAAATTAATTTTTTTTTTTTTTTTTTTATTTTTTTTAAATTTTTTTTTTTTTTTTTTTTTTTATTTTATTTTTTTTAATTTAAAATTTAAATTATTTTTAATTTTTTTTTTTTATTTTTTTATTTTAAAATTTTTTGTTTTTTTTTTTATTTTTTTTTTTTGTTTTTTATTTTTTTGAGCGAATCCGATGCCATACTTGTTTAGTGTAGTGTAAATATGACGTGATTCAAATTGAGCGATCCGATGCACGACCTTGTTTAGTGTATGGTGTAAATATTGACGTGATTCAAATTGAGCGATCCGATGCACGACTTGTTTAGTGTAGTGTAAATATGACGTGATTCAAATTGAGCGATCCGATGCACGACTTGTTTAGTTTAGTGTAAATATGACGTGATTCAAATTGAGCGATCCGATGCACGACTTGTTTTAGTGTAGTGTAAATATGACGTGATCAAATTGAGCGATCCGATGCACAGACTTGTTTAGTGTGGTGTAAATATGACGTGATTCAAAGTTGTAGGCGACTCCGATGCACGACTTGTTTAGTGTAGTGTAAATATGACGTGATTCAAATTGAGCGATCCGATGCACGACTTTGTTAGCTGTCGTGTAAATATGACGTGATTCAAATTGAGTGATCCGATGCAGCACTTGTTTAGTGCGGTGTAAATATGACGTGATTCAAATTGAGTGATCCGATGCACGACTTGTTTAGTGTGGTGTAAATATGACTTGTTTGTGACGGACAGAAAACATTGAAACAATGGTTAGACACATAGTGTGCAGTCCCAGAGGCCACGTCAGCACAAGTAGGGATGGGTTTGTGCATCGCCTGTACTTGATGGGTGCGCGACCATCGATCTGCTCCTTTTGAAAACGCCACACCCTCATTCCTCGACTTCACAGATGTCTTTACACATTCATTGTCGAAGCCACCCCAGCCGTGGTTACCGAAGCTTGGCTATCCGATGCGTGAAATGTGGGTACACACAGGAGACTAGAGACTGCCGCACCGGAACAATGGAATCGTACCAAAATCATCGAAGGGTGCACGTCCCAGCTGTCTGTCTGGAGAGCAGGCGATCCATCACTTTGAAAATACATCGTTTGCTCTTTGGATTTCACTCGTGTAACAAAGCAAGCAACAATAGTTGCTCGCGACAGGCCACACAAAGGCACCTTCAGCTGTGCGGTTTTACAGTGAGGCACATATCAGGAAGAAAGAGTCTTAACTGGACCATTTGTCTTCAAGTGGGACATGGTGATGCCAAAGAAGTTATGGGCTACAGTATCCATTGTTACAAAGGCCAGAAAAGCAAAGAGTCAAAACAAATATGGAGGGAAGATTTGCATGTCAGAAAGAGTGAGGGTGTGTGGGGTTGGGTGGGGGGCAGGTTGGTGGAATCAGGTCGTGAGAGAGAGGTTGGAACACTTCATAAAACGAGTAAGTATGCTACAAGTTTACAATTTGTCCTTCCCACACCACCCTGTACCCAGCTCCCTGCAGAGACGTTTTCAGAGTCAAGACCAATGAAAATTTAGATATTGTTACAATTGTCATCATTATTTTTTCCTCACACAAAAGTGAAAGGGAGTTTGTCAAAGAGCGAAACAGAAGGATGCAAGATCGACAAGTTGAAAGGCAGTTGAGGAACATCCAGGTAAACATCTGAATACACATTTAAAGACTATACAGGTAAAC
>CM068959.1:1981600-2004365 GCA_035128595.1 Eptatretus atami
GTAAAACACTCTGAATACACATTTAAAGACTATACAGTAAACATTGAATACACATTTAAAGACATATACAGGTAACATCTATCACATTTAAGACTATACAGGTAACATCTGAATACACATTTAAAGACTATACAGGTAAACATACTGAATACACCATTTAAAGACTATACAGGTAAACATCTGAATACACAATTTAAAGACTATACAGGTAAACATCTGAATACACATTTAAAGACATATACAGGTAAAACTGAATACACATTTAAAGACTATACAGGTAAACCTGAATACACATTTAAAGACTATTACAGGTAAACACTCTGAATACACATTTTAAAGACTATACAGCGTAAACATCGAATACACATTTAAAGACTATACAGGTAAAACACCTGACATACAACATTTAAAGACTATACAGGTAAACATCTGAATACACATTTAAAGACTATACAGGTAAACACCTGAATACACATTTAAGACTATACAGGTAACATCTGAATACACATTTAAAGACATATACAGGTAAACATCTGAATACACATTTAAAGACATCCCAGTAAACACTGAATACACATTTAAAGACCATCAGGTAAACATCTGAATACACATTTAAAGACTATACAGGTAAACATCTGAATACACATTTAAAGAGTATACAGGTAAACTTGAATACACATTTAAAGACTATACAGGTAAACACTGAATAACATTTAAAGACATACAGGTAAACACCTGAATTACACATTTAAAGACTATACAGGTAAACATCTGAATACACATTAAAGACATATCAGGTAAACACTTGGGAATACACATTTAAAGACTATACAGTAAGACATATACTGAATACACATTTAAAGACTATACAGGTAAACACCTGAATACACATTTAAATTACTACAGGTAAACCTGAATACACATTAAAGATATATCAGTAAACACTGATACACATTTAAAGACTTACAGGTAAACACCTGAATACACATTTAAAGACCTATACACAGTACAACATTCCTGAATACACATTTAAAGACTATACAGTAAAATCTGAATACACATTAAAGACTATACAGGTAAACACCTTGAATACACATTTAAAGACTATACAGGTAAACATCTGAATACACATTAAGACTATACAGGTAAACACTGAATAACATTTAAGACTATACGGTAAACACTGAATACACATTAAAGACTATACAGGTAAACACCTGAATACACATTTAAAGACTAACAGGTAAACACCTGATACACATATTAAAGACTATACAGGTAAACACCTGATAAACATTTAAGCATACAGGTAAACACCTGATACACATTTAAAGACTATACAAGGAAACACCTGAATACACATTTAAGACTATACAGTAAACACTGAATACACATTTAAAAGACTATACAGGTAAACACCTGAATACACATTTAAAGACTATACAGGTAAACATCTGAATACACATTTAAAGACTATACAGGTAACACCTGAATCACATTTAAAGACTATACAGGTAAACATCGTGAATACACATTTAAAGACTATACAGGTAACATCTGAATACACAAAGACTATAAGGTAAACACTGAATCACAATATACAGGTAAACATCTGAATACACATTTAAAGACCATCCAGTAAACACCTGAATACACATAAAAGACATTCAGTGTAAACATCTGAATACACATTTAAAGACATACAGGTAAAATCCTGAATACACATTTAAAGAGTATACAGGTAAACACTGAATACACATTTAAAGACTATACAGGTAAACACCTGAATACACATTTAAAGACTAATACAGGTAAACACCTGAATACACATTTAAAGACTATACAGGTAAACATCTGAATACACATTTAAAGACTATACAGGTAAACACCTGAATACACATTTAAAGACTATACAGGTAAACATCTGAATACACATTTAAAGACTATACAGGAAACACTGAACACATTTTAAAGGACTATACAGGTAAACTCTGAATACACATTTAAGAGAACTATACAGGTAACACACTGAATACACATTTAAAGACTATACAGGTAAACACTGAATACACATTTAAAGACTATACAGGTAAAACACCTGAATACACATTTAAAGACTATCAGGTAAATCTGAATACACATTTAAAGACATATACAGGTAAACATCTGAATACACATTTAAAGACTATTACGGTAAACACCTGAATACACATTTAAAGACTATACAGGTAAACACCTGAATACACATTTAAAGACTATACAGGTAAACACCTGAATACACATTTAAAGACTATACAGGTAAACACCTGAATACACATTTAAGACTATACAGGTAAACACCTGAATACACATTTAAAGACTATACAGGTAAACACCTGAGATACACATTTAAAGACTATACAGGTAAACACTGAATACACATTTAAAGACTATACAGGTAAAACTGAATACACATTTAAGACTATACAGGTAACATCTGAATACACTGAAAGTACGCTATATTAAGACATACAGGTAAACATCTGAATACACATTTAAAGATGCCGTGCGGTTTTCATGCAATGTGTTTTATTGTGTGCTGTGTGGTTTTACCCATTCATCTGGTTTTACGACATACACCATGTGGTTTTACAGGCACATCATGTGTTTTTACATGATGTTTGTGGTTTTACTGAATGTACACCACACAGTGGTTTTACATGCGGATAACTTCAGAATTAGTCTTATTCTGGAGAGATACTCTTTGCTGATTATTTTAAACGCATTTTGTGTTGTCTGTTCTTTTGGATTCTCCTTGTACAAATGTACATTCACATTTGTCAAGACTCACTCCATTCGAATGTCCTCCGAGTACTGGCTTTCCTAGTTTCAGTTGATCTGCAATTTCTTATTCTGAACGAAGACTTTTAGATTATTCCATGTGCAGTCGTGTGTTGTCTTTCTTGTTTCTTTGGTCTTTTTCTGTTGCATGTCAGATTGTATTAGTGTCCTTGTTCATTGTTGAGGTTTCTAAGTGGGTCCAGAGCTAGACAAAACAGGAGGGAAAGATTGTCACCTTGTAAGATACCACGTCGTATCTTTCCCCTGGGATTTCAATCTTTCCTTCCAAGTAAGGTCGTATCAGCATTGTGTCCAGAGGTCATTGCTTTCTCAATCAGTGTGACTCTCCATCCATCCATTGGGACCATACTCTGTGTGGACGGTTGGTGCTGCCGAAGCAGTCTCCTTAGCTATTGGACACAATACTGACGCTCGCCGCACCGACACAGGCTACAGCAAGCTGGCACTCATTCTGCACCTCGGAAGGATGACAGGCAGAGTCAACCCCACTGGATTAATTAAACAGTCAAGGGGGATTTGAACTCAGGACCTCGGATCCAAGCCACCACCCTAACCATAAGCCAACACCAGGTATAGTGTGACTATCTGAGGGTCAATTTTTTTATCCTTGCATGCATTTATAATCCATGAATGTGGGACACTATCAAAGGCTGTTTTTTTTAATCTTCCAGGCTGTGGATAGTTGGTTTGTCAGAGCTTACAGTTTTCGAATATGGTTTTGTTGAACAATAAATGGTCCATTGTTCCATAGCATCCTCTCTCACATCCTTTATGCTCTGCCTCAAAAGCTCCTTGTTGAGTGAAGTGGTCGTAATTGCATCGGTGATTATACTGTTAAAGTTTGTGTGTTGTTGGTAGGCATGTTATTGGTCCATATTTGTTTGGTAAATGGGCTTCATCAGATTTCAGGATTGAAGAGTAATTGGCTTCTGTGAACATTCATCCATTGGCAGTTTCCCTTGGCGGTTCATGGAATGCTCGGCGTAGTGAGGATGGAGAGCATGTAGTTGCTTTTGCCTGATGTGCAGAATCTCATTTGGGAATTTGAAGTTCGGCAATGAGTCCATGGCATCTCGAGCGGCGGCCCGCCTCCCATGGCTGGTCTTCTGCATGCAGGTCCATGGTACGGCTAGCTGCGTGGGACGTGTCCCATCTAGAAGAAATGCATTGACTTCGCTATGTCTCAGAAGGGGTACCCCATTGACGTGGGTCCTACTCCCTCCCTCAGTTTTCTCCACGGTGCTTGCGACTCACTGTGTTTTTGAAATCGAAATCATGGCCCTCTTGGGGAGTCTGTTTGGGGTAAGCAACGGGCACTCCACTGGCAAGCTCAGACTCCTGACCTGGGTTGGCCTAGCCGTACGTGGTTAACCGTTGCGTCGTTGCGTGCTGGACGCCACTGGCCAGCAATCTCAGTGAGCGCCGTGCCCACACTCTTCCAGGCAGATGGTCTTGCCAGCCATGCCAGTTGTGCAGATCGGTGGACTGATCTGAGTGTGGGTCAGCATTCGGCACAGGGGACCACAAGTGAAACAATATTGGGATGGTTCACGATGCCTACCTGCTACGGACGTCACTCATGGTCTGGAGCTTCAGTCTGCCACTCTGCGCCATGGTGGTCAACACCACACACATATTGGAGTGCGGAGGAGGGGAGAGAGGGAGGACAATGGGTCAGGCCTTACATCCTGGCAGGGGAGACATCGAACCGGCGTCGACCCCTCCCATGGCTCCACCTTGTAGTGTGGTGTTACACGTTCACTGTGTGGTGTTAATATCACACTGTCACATTGTTGTATTTGTGAGCTTTTATAAAAAATATATCAAGTCATGCAATGAGGTCAAGGTGCTCACACCTGAGTCACAGAATGTGAGAAATATAAAGATCAAGACATTTATTACGAATTTGTTGTCGAGTTTGGAATGGTTACGGGTACGATATTGACACTGAGAGAAGGAAGCAAATGCCTCGATGCATAAATATCACACATGGTGAGAATGAGGCAATTTCAAGAATGAATAAGAACACAAGCTGGCAGAGGTTGTTCATCCATTTCAGCATTTACACTCACACCTCGTTTGTGTTCACTCTGCAGTGAGTAACGTCCTTTCCCTGATGCACACGGCCATTGGCAGTGAATATTATCATATAATTTCAGAAGCAAATCCCAGGTTGTTTGCAGAAGGATAGGCTCAAACCCAAAGCCTAACCAGTATGGTGACACATTCAATGAGCTGCAGGTGGGTATTCTGGTCCCATTGACACCTGCAAAGGAGCAACTCCGAATAAACTTCACAATAGACTAATCGAATAATCTTCACAACTCAAGGCACAACAGAAGGCTTAAGGGAAATGCCCAGGGACATTGTCACAAGGTCTGAATTCAAGTGACAATTTGAAACCGACTGCACCTTCCACGTTGATTGGCTAAGAGAGCAATTTAATGAGTGATGGATGATTCACGTGAGGAATGGTTCAACTTTTGGATGGAATCAAACAGCACTGCCACATGTGAATTGTACTTCTCCAACCCAAACAGGATGAAATAAAGGCAATGAAAGTGGAAGTGGAGTTGGAAATAAAACTGTAAACAATGCACCCGCACGACCATCCCATGGTCCCATCCAAGCCAACGACACCCAACCAAGCAGAGTCACTGATAAACTTACTGCCAAGTGTGAAATCGAGGGAGCTTATGGGTTGGGTTAACATCAATGGAGTTTGAAAAGCAACGCACAAGGCGGCGACACTAGATCACAACGACACGAGAAGTGTGAAAGTAAGACCGCGAGAGTTACCAGCTGTGAGACACGCTTCGTGATAACAACTGGAAAGGGATGATGTCAATTGCTACAATTCCCACCTTGACACTAGCCTTTGCAATGGGTGTGGTTCATGACTACCCACCTTCTTCAGAGCTCTGCGGGCTATCCACGATCCTCCGTTAATCCAATACGTGTCTCGATCTCCAGATCGAATCTGCTTGCCCACTACAGTACATTCCCCATTTGTTGCATCTGAGAGCTTGCTCCCCAAAACCGTACCGTCCAGGCTCATCTTCCCTCCGGCTTCAAGGCGACTGGACAGCACCATCATGGCCGTCCACAGCACATGTACGTTTGTGACTCCACCATCCTCTATTGTCTGCCTCGATTAGGAGTTATAGAATATTCCTTATATCATCTCGGTCGGTGTTTTATCGCCTCGATTTGCTTGTTCATGTTACATGCTCAAGGTTCATGTTTGTTTGCTCGGCGTTTTTAATTAACACTCTGTTGTTACCTCCCACCGAAAGTGAAGGAGGTTATGTTTTCACCCCTCTCTGTTGTTTGTCTGTTTGTGTGCACGATATCTCAAAAGTTGTGGACGGATTCGGACGAAACTTGGG
Source organism: Eptatretus atami (assembly GCA_035128595.1). NCBI lineage: Eukaryota > Metazoa > Chordata > Myxini > Myxiniformes > Myxinidae > Eptatretus > Eptatretus atami. Next base: position 1,987,831 of record CM068959.1, read on the forward strand.
GACACGGGTGTGTGACAATGAAGAAGTCATTCATTTCGTGAATATCCGAATCCGATCCGATAATTTTTTGTCAGGATTCTTCACCATTGAGAGTTCGGGCTAAACTAATGTATGGACAACATGTAAAAGTTATGGATGGATTCAGATGAAATTAGTGGGCAGTTTGGTGTGTGACAACTGCAAGGAAGAAATGGCTTCGATTTTGTGAAATCTTGGATCTGGATACGATAATAATTTAATCTTAAAGTGATTTCTTCATCATTGAGAGATGGACCAACAACGATATATTGCATGATATTTCAAAAATTTTTGGCCCGATGGTTTTCGTGGATCAGCTATTTCGTGAGGATATCCGCTCTACCGAGTACCTTTCTAGTTGTCTCATGTTTATATCTCTCTCTGACAGGTAAACATCTGAATACACATTTAAAGACTATACAGGTAAACATCTGAATACACATTTAAAGACCATCCCAGTAAACACCTGAATACACATTTAAAGACCATTCAGGTAAACATCTGAATACACATTTAAAGACTATACAGGTAAACATCTGAATACACATTTAAAGAGTATACAGGTAAACACTTGAATACACATTTAAAGACTATACAGGTAAACACCTGAATACACATTTAAAGATCATTCAGTAAAACATCTGATCACATATTATAAGACTAATACAGTAATTCATCTGATAACATTAAGAGTAACAAAGGGTATAACCTTGAATACCAACGCACAATTTAAGCTAAAGAAACATTGATATACAATACAGACCACAGTAAACACTGAATACACATTTACAGAACGGTAATCACCGAGGTAACATTTAAAGACTATAACAGGTAAACATCTGAATACACATTTAAAGACTATACAGGAAACAACTGAATACCATAAACTAACAGTAAACCATTGAATACACATTTACAAGACTATACAGGTAAACACTGAATACACATTTAAGACTTATACAGGTAAACATCTGAATAACATTTAAAACTATCAGGTAACATCTGAATACACATTTTAAAGATATACAGGTAAACGCTGAATACACATTTAAAGCCTATCACGGTAAACATTCTGAATACACATTTAAGAGACTATACAGGTAAACACCTGAATACACATTTAAAGACTATACAGGTAAACATCTGAATACACATTTAAAGACTATACAGGTAAACATTGAATACACATTTAAAGACTATACAGGTAAACATCTTGAATACACATTTAAAGACTATACAGGTAAACACTGAATACACATTTAAAGACTATAACAGGTAAACATCTGAATACACATTTAAAGACTATACAGGTAAACACTGAATACACATTTAAAGACTATACAGGTAAACATCTGAATACACATTTAAGAGACTATACAGGTAAACCATCTGAATACACATTTAAAGACTATACAGGTAAACACCTGAATACACATTAATAGACTAATACAGGTAAACATCTGAATACACATTTAAAGACTATTAAGGTAAACACTCTGAATACACATTTAAAGACTATACAGGTAAACATCTGAATACACATTTAAAGACTAACGGTAATACACCTGAATACACATTTAAAGACTATACAGGTAGAAACATCTGTAATACACATTTAAAGACTATTACAGGTAACATCTGAATAGACATTTAAAGACTATACAGGTAAACATCTGAATACACATTTAAAGACTATACAGGTAACACTGAATACACATTTAAACTATCAGTAAACACCTGATACACATTTAAAGACATCAGGTAACTGAATACACATTAAAAGACTATACAGGTAAGACATGCTGAATACACATTTAAAGATATACAGGTAAACACTGAATACACATTTAAAGACTATACAGGTAAACCCTGATATGATCACATGTAAAGACTTACAGGTAAACACCTGAATACACATTTAAAGACTATACAGGTAAACATTGCAATTACATCATTAAAGACTATCAGGTAAACCTGAATACACATTTAAGACTATACAGGTAAACATCTGAATACACATTTAAAGACTATATCAGGTAAAACTGAATACACATTTAAAGACATACAGGTAATCATCTGAATACACATTTTAAAAGCTATACAGGTAAACCTGAATACACATTTAAAGATATACAGGTAAACATCTGAAACATCATTTAAAGACTATACGGTAAACACTGAATACACATTTAAAGACTATACATGGTAAATAACACGCTGAAATACACATTTAAAGACATAGCCAAGGTAAACATCTGAATACACATTTAGAAGAACTAATACAGTAAAGCTCTTGAATAACATTAATAAAGATATATTTCGGTAAACACCTGAATATCTACATTTAAAGGATCCCACCGGTAGAACACCTGATACATACCATACAAAGACTATACAGTAAAAGCACCTGAATACACATTTAAAGACTATACAGGTAAACACCTTGAAATATCACATTTTAAAGACTATACAGGTAAACACTGAATACACATTAAGATAATACAGGTAACACCTGAAACCATTTAAGACTATAGCAGGGTACAACAGGTAAACACCTGAATACACATTTAAAGACTATACAGGTAAAATTGAATAACTTTAAAGACATACAGGTAACATCTGAATTACACTTTTTAAAGAACCATAACAGTAAACATCTGAATAACATTTTCAAGATGCACCGTGCGGTTTTTCATGCAATGTGGTTTTATTTGTGCTGTGTGGTTTTACCGGCACTTCATCTGGTTTTACACATACACCATGTGGTTTTACAGGCACATCATGTGTTTTTACATGTGTTGTGGTTTTACCTGAATGTACACCACACAGTGGTTTTACATGCGGATAACTTCAGAATTAGTCTTATTCTGGAGAGATACTCTTTGCTGATTATTTTACGCATTTTTGTGTTGTCTGTTCTTTTGGATTCTCCTTGTACAAATGTACATTTGGCACATTTGTCAAGACTCAACTCCATTCGAATGTCCTCCGAGTACTGCTTTCCTAGTTTCAGTTGATCTGCCAATTTCTTATTCTGAACGAAGACTTTTAGATTATCCATGTGCAGTCGGTGTGTTGTCTTTCTTGTTTCTTTGGTCATTTTTCTGTTGCATGTCAGATTGTATTAGTGTCCTTGTTCATTGTTGAGGTTTCTAAGTGGGTCCAGAGCTAGACAAAACAGGAGGGAAAGATTGTCACCTTGTAAGATACCACGTCGTATCTTTCCTCCTGGGATTTCAATCTTTCCTTCCAAGTAAGGTCGTATCAGCATTGTGTTCCAGAGCGTCATTGCTTTCTCAATCAGTGTGACTCTCCATCCATCCATTGGGACCATACTCTGTGTGGAGCGTTGGTGCTGCCGAAGCAGTCTCCTTAGCTATTGGACACAATACTGGACGGCTCGCCGCACCGACACAGGCTACCAGCAAGCTGGCACTCATTCTGCCGACCTCGGAAGGATGACAGGCAGAGTCAACCCCACCTGGTATTAATTAAACAGTCAAGGGGGATTTGAACTCAGGACCCTCGGATCCCAAGCCCACCACCCTAACCATTAAGCCAACACCAGGTATAGTGTGACTATCTGAGGGTCAATTTTTTTTATCCTTGCATGCATTTTATAATCCATGAATGTGGGACACTATCAAAGGCTGTTTTTTTTTAATCTTTCCAGGCTGTGGATAAGTTGGTTTGTCAGAGCTTACAGTTTTCGAATATGGTTTTGTTGAACAATAAATGGTCCATTGTTCCATAGCATCCTCTCTCACATCCTTTATGCTCTGCCTCAAAAGCTCCTTGTTGAGTGAAGTGGTCGTAAATTGCATCGGTGATTATATACCTGTTAAAAGTTTGTGTGTTGTTGGTAGGCATGTTATTGGTCCATATTTGTTTGGTAAATGGGCTTCATCAGATTTCAGGATTGAAAGAGTATTGCCTTCTGTGAACCATTCATCCATTGGCAGTTTCCCTTGGGCGAGTTCATGGAATGCTCGAGCGTAGTGAGGATGGAGAGCATGTAGTTGCTTTTGCCTGATGTGCAGAATCTCATTTGGGAATTTGAAGTTCGGCCATGAGTCACATGGCATCTCGAGCGGCGGCCCGCCTCCCATGGGCTGGTCTTCTGCATGCAGGTCCATGGTACGGCTAGGCTCGTGGGGACGTGTCCCATCTAGAAGAAATGCATTACTTCCGCTATGTCTCAGAAGGGGGTACCCCATTGACGTGGGTCCTACTCCCCTCCCTCAGATTTTCTCCACGGTGCTTGCGACTCACTGTGTTTTTGAAATCGAAATCATGGCCCTCTTGGGGGAGTCTGTTGGGGTAAGCAACGGGCACTCCACTGGCAAGCTCAGACTCCTGACCTGGGTTGGCCTAGCCGTACGTGGTTAACCGTTGCGTCGTTGCGTGCTGGACGCCACTGGCCCAGCAATCTCAGTGAGCGCCGTGCCCCACACTCTTCCAGGCAGATGGTCTTGCCAGCCATGCCAGTTGTGCAGATCCGGTGGACTGGATCTGAGTGCTGGGTCAGCATTCGGCACAGGGGACCACAAGTGAAACAATATTGGGATGGTTCACGATGCCTACCTGCTACGGACGTCCACTCCAGTGGTCTGGAGCTTCAGTCTGCCATCTCTGCGCCATGGTGGTCAACACCCACACATATTGGAGTGCGGAGGAGGGGGAGAGAGGGGAGGACAATGGGTCAGGGCCCTTACATCCTGGCAGGGGAGACATCGAACCGGCGTCGACCCCTCCCCATGGCTCCACCTTGTAGTGTGGTGTTACACGTTCACTGTGTGGTGTTAATATCACACTGTCACATTGTGTGTATTTGTGAGCTTTTTATAAAAATATATCAAGTCATGCAATGAGGTCAAGGTGCTCACACCTGAGTCACAGAATGTGAGAAATATAAAGATCAAGACATTTATTACGAATTTGTTGTCGAGTTTGGAAATGGTTACGGGGTACGATATTGACACTGAGGAAGGAAGCAAATGCCTCGATGCATAAATATCACACATGGCTGAGAATGAGGCAATTTCAAGAATGAATAAGAACACAAGCTGGCAGGAGGTTGTTCATGCCATTTCAGCATTTACACTCACACCTCGTTTGTGTTCACTCTGCAGTGAGTACGTCCTTTCCCTGATGCATACACGGCCATTGGCAGTGAATATTATCAATAATTTCAGAAGCAAATCCCAGGTTGTTTGCAGAAGGATAGGCTCAAACCCAAAGCCTAACCAGTATGGTGACACATTCAATGAGCTGCAGGTGGGTATTCTTGGTCCCATTGACACCTGCAAAGGAGCAACTCCGAATAAACTTCACAAATATGACTAATCGGATGAATCTTCACAACTCAAGGGCATCACAGAAGGCTTAAAGGGAAATGCCCCAGGGACATTGTCACAAGGTCTGAATTCCAAGTGGACAATTTGAAACCGACTGCACCTTCCACGTTGATTGGCTAAAGAGAGCAATTTAATGAGTGATGGATGATTCACCGTGAGGAATGGTTCACTTTTGGATGGAATCAAACAGCACTGCCACCTGTGAATTGTACCTTCTCCAACCCAAACAGGATGAAATAAAGGCAATGAAAGTGGAAGTGGAGTTGGAAATGAAACTGTAAAACCAATGCACCCGCACGACCATCCCCATGGTCCCATCCAAGCCAACGACACCCAACCAAGCAGAGTCACTGATAAACTTATACCTGCCAAGTGTGAAATCGAGGGAGGCTTATGGGTTGGGTTAACATCAATGGAGTTTGAAAAGCAACGCACAAGGCGGCGACACTAGATCACAACGACACGATGAAAGATTGTAAAGTAAGACCGGCGAGAGTTACCCAAGCTGTGAGACACGCTTCGTAATAACAACTGGAAAGGGATGATGTCAAATTGCTACCATTTCCCCACCTTGACACTAGCCTTTGCCAATGGGTGTGTTCATGACTACCCACCTTCTTTCAGAGCTCTGCGGGGCTATCCACGATCCTCCGTTAATCCAATACGTGTCTCGATCTCCAGATCGAATCTGCTTGCCCACCTACAGTACATTCCCCATTTGTTGCATCCTGAGAGCTTGCTCCCCAAAACCGTCCGTCCAGGCTCATCTTTCCCTCCGGGCTTCAAGGCGACTGGACAGCACATCATGGCCCGTCCAACAGCACATGTACGTTTGTGACCTCCACCATCCTTCCTAATTGTCTGCCTCGATTAGGAGTTATAGAATATTCCTTATATCATCTCGGTCGGTGTTTTATCGCCTCGATTTGCTTGTTCATGTTACATGCTCAAGGTTCATGTTTGTTTGTCTCGGCGTTTTAAATTAACACTCTGTTGTTACCTCCGCCACCGAAAGTGAAGGAGGTTATGTTTTCACCCCTCTCTGTCTGTTTGTCTGTTTGTGTGCACGATATCTCAAAAAGTTGTGGACGGATTCGGACGAAACTTGGTGGACACGGGTGTGTGACAATGAAGAAGTCATTCAATTTTCGTGAATATCCGAATCCGGATCCGATAATTTTTTTCAGCGATTCTTCACCATTGAGAGTTCGGGCTAAACTAATGTATGGAACAACATGTCAAAAAGTTATGGATGGATTCAGATGAAATTTAGTGGGCAGTTTGGGTGTGTGACAACTGGCAAGGAAGAAATGCTTCGATTTTGGTGAAGATCTGGATCTGGATACGATAATTATTTAATCTTTAAAGTGATTCTTCATCATTGAGAGATGGGACCAACAACGATATATTGCATGATATTTCAAAAATGTATTTGGCCCGAAATGTTCTCGTGGATCAGCTATTTCGTGGAGGAGGTATGCGCTCTACCGAGTGACCTTCTAGTTTCATATGTTATTGTTAAATGAGCTTCAAACACAACATGAAATAACTCCCCCAGTTACTCTGCAAGTCAATGCTGTTAATTAAAAAAAAATTGAGAAAGCTTGGCGACAGGTGGTGAAAGAAGTGATTCAAGAATATGGGGGGTGGGAGGTTGTGTTTGCAAACATGGAAGTGGATTGTAATTGTTATCATTCATTTCATAATCTCTGCACACTTCCTGATCAGTCCCTGTCTGCGCTGTTATGTCCCAGTCTGTCGGAGAAAGCTTTTGCCTATTTGATGAATAATGTTGGGCTGCTGTGGCAAAACATACATCAGCAGTGAACTGAAACGTTTAATCAGAAACCACATTCTGATTTGTGAGGGAAGACGACTTTCAAAGCTAGAGAACAGTTCATAAAACTCCAATCGCACCATAATGACACAGTACGGCCTTGAGTTTATGAAACTGAGAAAAGTTTCCATTTCACTGTAAATGTTCCCACAACCAAATACAACTGGAGAGTTCGTAGAACACGTTACCCCACACGGTCTTCAAGTCTATGCTTCAATTTTAATAAAAACAAGTAACAAGACATAAAATGTCATAGCTAGCCCCCGTTGTTTTAGTCATTTTGCTGTATCGAGTTAAAGGACTGGCCCATATTTTATGTACAACTAAAATGGCCTCCAGTCTACCAGTCAGCAATCTTTAATCAGATCAAAAAATAGAGAGAGGAGCAGGTGTTTGCCATTGTGTACTGTGCTTGTGCCAAGTTTGAACAAAATCGGACCATGCATGTCTGAGAAATGGTTGGGGACTCATTTAAGCAACAAAATGGCCGCCAGTCGGCCATCGTTGATCTGATCTCGAAAAAAATGATGTGCATATGTAACATGTGGTTAGTTTTCCTGATTCTGATCCTGCTCACCAGATTCTCTCAGTGACGGAATCTCGTGAGTGGAGGAAGCCAATGGGCCGACCACGTGCCTCGTGGTTGCAGCAGGTTGATCGGCATCTCAAGTTGATGGGGGTGGACCAGGCATCTGCCTGGGGGATGGCCAGAAAGAAGCCCCTGGAGTACCGGCGGAAAGTAGACGCAGTGACACACTACTCTGGTGCATGCTCTCATACCTCACCTAACCTGACCTTATGTAAGCCATCATTAATTATCTGTGTGCCACGTTTTAACAACATCGGTAAATGTATGTTTGAGAATTGGTTGAGGACGTGTTTCACATTGGGGTTTTTTTTGCAACTGAAATGGCCGCCAGTCGGCCATCTTGGATCTGATCTCGAATAGAAATGACGTGCATACGTAAGCCATCATTCAGTATCTCTGCGCCAAGTTTGAACAAGATCAGTAAATGCAAGTCCGAGAAATGGTTGAGGATGTGTCCGACACCGGGTTTGTTTGTTTTTAACAACTAAAATGGCCACTATTCAGCCATCTTCTGATCTCGAAAAAGAATGACGCGCATATGTATACCATCATGTGTTGTCTTTATGCCAAGTACGAATGAAAACAGTCCATATATGTCTGAGATATGGTTGTGGATGCACACACGCACGGACACGAAAATCGAGACCAAATCCATAAGTAGATAAAGCTTTTCAGCAGGTGGATATGACGGAAATTCGTGAACAAGTCGGGGTGGTCGGCTTTGTGATGTTGAAGAAAATTTGTGGTTGATTGCATTAGCTATTTGTTCATCAGTGCCTTCAGGAATTGTTGGCACAGTGATGGGAGAAGGTATCTGGAGCCTGTGGGCAAGCATCTGGATGCAACGATGCCGCCTCAAAGGATAAGATGTCCTTAGATCACCCAGTGAGTTCTCATAGAAGTTCGCCTGAGCAATCTTCTTTGCAGCCAAGTTCTTATAGTATCGCCATTAGGTCATTGAGCCACTTGCAAATGCTTCCTGGTGATGCTTGATGGTCGCTTTAACTCTTGCCGTCATCCAGGATTTATCGGCAATATGCAATTTGGCTGATTTTCATGGAAAATTTTGATCAACAGCCTCTTGGAGTGAATTGTCAAAGGAATCATACTTCAACTGGGTATCTGGTGCTGCTAGAACCTCATCCCAAGTCGTCGATGTAATCCATTGCCAAAACTCATCGTTGTTGTGGGATGTCATTGGACGTGACATTTTCCTGATAACCCTGTTAACTCTCTTCATCCCGTTTTTGGGAATCCACAAAACCGTGTTATGGTCACTCATTCCCATCAGACGCGACCTCCAGTCTCATGTAATGTGCATGAACATTGGTAATAATCAAATCCAGTAGAGCATCACCTCCAGTGGGTTTATCTACCACCTGTTTAAGACAATGTACCCTCAATAACAGATCTACAATCTACTCTGTTGAAGTCACCCAATATCTATTTCACTTTCACCAATGCTGTGGGCCAGTCCTTATTTAATTATGATAAATGTGGATTCCAAAATACTCGTAACCAGATCCGACTACTAGAATTTTTTTAAGTGCTTCTTCACCATTGAGAGATCGGGCTAAAAAAATGATATGTTGCACGATATCTCAAAAAGTTGTGGACGAATTCGGACGAAACTTGGTGTATATGTTGGGTGTGTGATGAGGAAGAATTGTTTCAAATGTTCGTGAAGATCCAAAAGTGATTCTTCACCATTGAGAGATTGGGCGAAAAACGATATAGTACTGTACAGCATAATATTTCAAAAATGTATTCGGCCCGATATGTTCTCATGGATCAGCCATTACGTGGCGGAGGTATGCGCTCTACCGAATGCCCTTCCAGTTGATTCTGTTGCTGATTTTGTTGGTAAAATGTGTAGGAAGTTTAGGTTATCCATAAATGGTTTTATTACATGGTATGATAGGGTTGTGGAAATTTTGGACAACAGGATTCAGTTTTTAAGTAGTTGAGGCTTGTTTTCTCAGGATTGGTAAAGACCATTGTTGAGTAAACTTAATGTTCCTAAGAATATCTACATGAGAAGTATGCTATATCTCTGCGGTAATTTGTGAAAAGTTTGACATGGAGGTTTTATTAAGAGAGTTGGGTATTGATATAGTTATGTTTACTAGAATGGGAAATAGCATATACAGTGCCTTCAGAAAGTATTCACACCCCTCGACTCTTATCACATTTTGTTGTGTTACAGCCTGAATTAAAAATGGATTAAATTAAATATTTTTCTCACTGATCTACACAAAATACCCCGTAATGACAAAGTGAAAACACGTTTTCAGAGATTTTTTACAAAGTAATTAAAAATGAAAAGCTGAAATGTTTTGCATCAATAAGTATTTAACCCCTTTGTTATGACACTCCAAATGGAGCCCAGGTACATCCAATTTCCTTTGATCATCCTTGAGATGTCTCTACGACTTGATTGGAGTCCACCTGTGGCCGATTCAATTGACTGTACGTGATTTAGAAAGAAACACCTTTCGAGAGAAGGTCCCACAGTTGACAGTGTATGTCAGAGCAGAAACTCAACAATTAATTCCAAGGAACTTTCCGTAGAACTCCGTGGTAGAATTGACAGGAGCCATAGATCTGGGGAAGGGTATAAAACAATTTCTCGAGTGTTGAAAGTTCCCAAGAGCACAGTGAGATCCATTATGAGGAAATGGAAAGAATATGGAACTACCCAGACTCTGTCTAGAGCTGGCTGTCCAAACAAACTGAGCAACTGGGCAAAAAGACCTTAGTCAGGGAGGTGACCAAGAACCCAATGACCAGTCTGACAGAATTACAGAGATCCTTGGCTGAGACAGGGGAATGTGCCGGAGGGACAACAATCTCTGTAGCACTTCCCAAATCTTGGCTTTATGGGAGAATGTCCAGACGGAAGGCACTCCTGAGAATGAGGCACATGACAACATGCCTAGAGTTTGCAAAAAGGCACGTGAAAGACTGAGAGCATGAGGATGAGACAAAAGATTCTGTGGTCTGATGAGATGAAAATTGAATTCTTTGGCCTGAATGCAAAGCGCTACATCTGGCAGAAACCGAGCACAGCTCATCACCCATCTAACACCACCCCTACTGTGAAGCATGGTGGTGGCAGCATCATGCCCTGGGGATACTTTTCAGTGGGAGGGACTGAGAGACTTGTCAGAATCGAGGGAACAATGAATGGAGCCAAATGCAGGCAAATCTTTTCGGAGAACCTGCTTCAGAGTGCAAAAGACCTTTGACTGCGGTGAAGATTTACATTCCAACAGGACAATGACCCCTAGCATCCAGCCAAAGCAACACTGGAATGGCTTCAGAACAAGAACGTGAAAGTCCTTGAGTGGCCCAGCCAAAGCCCAGACTTGAATCCCATTGAGAATCTGTGGAAAGACTTGAAGATTGCAGTTCACCGACACTCCCCATCCAACTTGACGGAGCTTGAGCAAATTTACAAGGAAGAATGGGAGAAAATCCCCAAATCCAGATGTGCAAAACTGATACAGCATATACCCAAGAAGACTCAAGGCTGTAATCACTGCCAAAGGCGCTTCTACAAAGTATTGACTCAGGGGGTTGAATACTTATTGATGCAAAACATTTCAGCTTTTCATTTTTAATTACTTTGTAAAGTTTCCAAAAACATGTTTTCACTTTGTCATTATGGGGTATTTTGTGTGGATCAGTGACAAAAAATGTAAATTTAATCCATTTTAATTCAGCCTGTAACTCCTAAAAAAATGTGAAAAAGTCAAGGGTGGGGGAGGGAAATTGGTAAGCGTGAGGGGAGGGGTTTGACTTGTGTTTGGTAGTGGCACTTGTGGAGAAGGGGTCGTGCGGGATTTATCGAAATGGGGCCATGAAAACAGCACTTCGACACAGCACGCAGAGACTGCTGGGAGATGTCCATGGGGTGGAGAGGGGAGGGGTTTGGAGAGGTAAGCGAGGGGAGGGGGAGGGAAGGCAGAGTGAGGCGAACATATTGTGTTGTGAGGAAAAGGGAAGGCAGCATGAGGGGCGGCAAAGGTGGCATGAGGGGAAGGGAAGGGAAGGCAGCATGGGAAGGGAAGGTGGCATGAAGGGCGTGGAAGGGAAGGCAGTGTGCGGGGAGGGGAAGGGAAGGCAAAGGTGATAAAACATGCCCAAACAGCAACATTTTCCTTTTAACCACCGCGTTCTACATAAAACCGGGTAGGAGCATTTAAAACCCATGTTATCTACCTGGTAAAGGCCTACCTGCATGCATGCATGCTCGAACATTCAGCGACCTTTGCACCCCTCTGGTCGGCTCACTCTGAATCTGATTCGTACATGCTACACTATGGGGAAGCAGTTTTAACTTTAAAACTAATCCGTCAGTCCTTAACAGAGGGGGAGGAGTGGGAGAGAGAGGGTGAGGGGTGAGAGAGGAAAGGGGGGGAGAAGGGAGGGGTCAGAGAGAGGGTAAGGGGTGGGAGAGAGGAGGAGGAGGAGGAGGAGGAGGGAGAGGGGAAAGTGTGGAGGGGAAGAGGGTGAGAAGAGAGAGGGGGGATTCTGGCAGATGTGACGTCCGATTTAATATCTATCCAAGAGACAGCACACACATTGATTAAACACGCTGCCTGTGAAACACTGGATGACAGTTTACAGTTGGGTCAGGATTCAAACCTAGACTAGACAGCTTAGAGTGAGCATGCGTACCTACAGACTATCCTGCCATGATGTGGCGATTCATTGCAATGCAACAACAGAAAACATTTTTCACTCATTGTAATCCTGTAATTTATTTTGCCTTCCGAACTGGAAATGTTCCCACAGCGAACTGTGCCGCAGTATCGCCTACGAAGCTTGAACAGCGCTCACAACACGTGGTTTTACCACCCAAGCAAGCACTCCAATGGAACGGTTGAAGAAACTTTTATAAAGGAAATGTTTCATTTTTTTTATATGTATCTATGTTTGCCAAAGTGATGGGTCGTATATTGAAAGAAGATCGTACAAAAAGGGGAAACGTGGTGTAAAATAAAATTGCACATTTTCAGTGAGCCAGACACTACCTGAACCACCGCATGACAACGTGGGGCCAAATGCAGGTGAGTGGGCTCTGAACTTTGTTGAAGCCGATTGATGTATTTATTCAGTGATAGTGTGAATATTGTAGAACACTCGCCAAGTGGCTTAAACACTCAAGCAAGCACGCCAACAAAACGGTTCATAAGGAATGGCTGCTTTGGCGAGCGATTAGCGATCGCCAATCAGTCATATAAACACCATGCACCCGGAATGTCACGCAATGTCCAAATTGGACAAATTAATTTTTTTATTTTTTTTAGCAGTCAGAACTACTGCTGAAGTCAACAAAGAAGTTTAAATTTTGAAATTTTGGCTTAGATTAAGAGATTACAGCATGTGCGGAAATGAAATAAAGCCATGAACGCTGGCGTCTCCAGGCATTTACTGTATAAACATTGCAATGTATCCAGCAATTCTTTGCTATGATGATCAGGCATTCGATGATACGAGTGAGGAACGTGAAAAAAAAAAAAAAAAACTTTGTGTAAAGAAATCATTGCAGCCTGTTCCAAGTCAAGGCATTGTTGAGCAGGCCAAACAAATGGTGAATCAAGACCCCAGTGAGAGAGAGCGAAGTGACCAAGGATGAGCCTTGATAATGGATAATTAAATAAGGCCATTAATTATCTTCAAAAGGGGAGTTTACACGAACCCAAACACACAATTACATCCTACACTCTCTTAGGGTTTTCTTGGTGTGCATGCTAAGTTTCAAGCTGCTAGGTTCCATCGTTTTGGAGTTGGAGGAACACACACACACAACACACACACACACACACACACCACCACACGAGCAAATACCACTCGTCGCTTTGCTGACAGGAACACTGGAATCGGGGAGGGGGGAGAGGGGGAGAGATAGAGGGGATAGAGAGAGGTGGGAGGGGGAGTGAGGATGGTTGTGGGAGACAGGAGGGAGGGAGAGTGGGGGAGAGAAAGCGGGAGAGACGCAGCGAGAGGTGAGAGGAAGGGAAGGCAAGACGTGCGGTGGAGCGTTAATTACGATTCATACGTCTCATCAAAATGATTCGACATGGAATAACAGTGAAGATGGAAAAAATAATGTCTGAAATACATTTTCTACGGTCATACTATAAATACCATCGAGAGACAAACACCGCCTGGACGCTTCGGGAAAAACTCCCATCCGGAGACAAACTCCTGTACAGACATAAACACTGCTTGATATGTTCAGAGCTAAGCTGTCCAGAGACAAACACTGCCTGGACACGTCTGGAGACAACCCCGCCTGGACATAACCACCATCCAGACACATTCGGAGATAACCATCATCCAGGCATAACGACTGTCTGGATATGTCCAGAGAGAGAGAGAGAGAGAGAGAGGTGGGTAGGGGAGTTACAGAGAGAATATGTTATGCTTTGTGCACACACACACACACACACACACCACACACACCACACACAAACACGCTGGCCGATATCGGCAATTTTGGGGGAATGGTATGTTTGAGTGTGTGATTACAGACTACAGTACGTACTGTTTACAACCAGAAACCTTGAGTATCTTCACCAGAAAAACCACGTGACATTATATCCACGTTCAGGGAGATGTTCACAAACATTAATCTTTAAACATTCTGTTGTGACGGGCGAAAAAAACTTGTCTCGGTAATTAGAAATCACGTTAATACGGAAAATGGCTCGGAAATCGGACGTATCAAATTATATTTTTCTTTGAAACTCACAAAGAGAAACATTAACCTTTGTAAAGAAAATCCGATAACCAAATGTTTTAGAAACAGGTGTGAGGAGGACAAAGAAAACCTGATAGAAACCTCCATAAAGGCGCTGTCACACCTTGACGATTAGCCAGCAATGGCAACGTATAAAATGTATGTAAAACGTTGGCGTACGCTGAAATTTTGATGTTTTTAAAAAAGTTTTGGTCGATTCATAACGTGTTGGTCTATGCATAACATATAGTAACGGGCACAGAACGTTTCGTTGTCTTATAGATAACTTATACAACGAATGCTTAGCCTGTTGTCGGCATTCACAACCTATGCCAACGATAGTTAACTTAGGCATAGCACGCTGCATTATCGCGCACGAACTCGTGGCGTAGCCTGTTAAAAACCTGCCGCATGCTGATTAAATCATAACGCCTGAGAATTGGAAGTGTCAACCACGCAGTCACACCTTGACGATTTAGCCAGCTTATCCGACATGTGAAAAATGTGTCTAAAACGCTGGCACACCGTCGAAATACGGTATGGGTAAGTTGTATACGTTAAGAGCACGCTGAAAAACGATGAAGTACGCTGTCATATTTCGTGGTACGTTTAGTACGTCGTGAAATTTCAAGCATGCTGAAATTTTTCGACGTACTCGCCGTATGGCTCACACGTTCCGCTACGCTGGAATGAGTTGTAGGCACGATATCAATCGTTGACACAGTCGACACAAGTTCCTTGTAAGTTACTCATAAGTCGAAACACTCGAGTGGTAATGTTTAGCATCCTGAAACTTATTTTCTCCGTCAAGCACATTTCTTTTTTCTCCTTGGCTCCGTGAAGGCACGTGACGAAATATCTGAAGTTGTTGTTGTTTTTTTGTTTGTTTTTTAGTCTATCACGATTTTAAAATATATTCGGAACATTTGCTTCTAAGTTTCGACGTCGACGTGACAATATCCTCAAACAGAAATATTCACAGAGGAGGAACTAAGAATAAGACATGAGCAAACTGAAGAGGCAATCGGACTGACGTAACGGCACGTGACGAAATATCGGAGGTTATTTGTTGTTTTTTTTTTAACAGCGCCAATACGCCATTATACGGTAGCTGTAAATTAGAAACACGTTCAGTAAGTTCTGTGTCGTCCGGAAACGTCAATCAAATACGTCTACATACCTCAATATGTGTGTGAGGTACGTTCACATAGGTTCAAACACGTTACTCATAGGTTAGAAATAGAGTTTTGGTACGCTAAGCATTACCCGGACGTGTTTTCGACTTATGAGTAACTCAAGTAACGTCCTCGACGTATCAACGATCGCATAACGTCCTCGACGTGTGTCAAGACTGACGTGTAACGTGCTCCAACACGTTACTCATAGGTTATAAATAAGTTTGGTACGCTAAGCATACCTCGACGTGTTTCGACTTATGAGTAACTTACAAGTAACGTGCCTCGACGTGTGTAAACGATCGCATAACGTGCCTCGACGTGTGTCAAGATCGTGTAACGTGCCTACAACACGTTACTCATAGGGGTTATAAATAAGTTTGTCATCGACAGGGTACGCTAATCATTACTCGACGCGTTTCGACTTATGAGTAACTTACAAGTAAACGTGTGCGACGATCGCATAACGTCCTACAACTTATGGCCAGCGTAGCGGAACGTGCGAGTCATACGTCGTAAATTTCAAGCATGCTAAAATTTGAGGACAACCGCAAAATACAACGATGAAAGCCAGCGTACTACGACGTAGGCAGTGTTTTTCAGCGTGCTCTTAACGTATACAATTACCCCATAACGTATTCGACGTGTGCGGCGTTTAAAGCACCATTTTGCATACGTCAGGCATACGTTGGCTAAATCGTCAAGGTGTGACAGGGCCTTAAGATACGGGATGAAACTTTACCACCACGACACCTGTAACAGGTATGGCATGTCCACACACCCACGGAGAGTCCGTACACATCCAAAT
>CM068959.1:2008321-2034465 GCA_035128595.1 Eptatretus atami
CATGGTGGGTTCACACCCCATTGAGGTTACGAGGATCATGAAGGGTATAATTAAATAAAGCTGTTAATTATCTTCGCACGCACGCACGCACGCGCACACGCGCACACGCGCACACGCGCACACGCGCACACACACGCACACACACACCTTTCATGTTTTTCTCCGCAACCGCTTGTCGGATTGTGACAAAATTTTCACCATTGGTGTAACTTCTCATATAGAATATTTGAATAATTATGACATCATAGGTCACGTGGTGTGGCATCCATATTGGAAAAATGGAAAAACTTTGGACCTCTGTATCTCTGAAACCGCACAAAAGAAAAAATTTCAACTTGGCACACGGCAAGTTCTCCTCATGGGGAATGAGTGTGATTTTATGACATCATAGGTGCCCTCGTTACGACGTCGTAATTGCATATGTAGAACGCCACATCCGTTCAGTATGAAAAATTTTGAGGGTCATCTAGGGATAAAATGGTTCAGAGAAAAAAAATTCTTGACATCATCAGTCACATGATTCGGCAGCCATATTGTTGAAAAAACCCCCAAAAAAACCCCCAAAAAAACTTCTTCTCTGAAGTGGCTGAACAGATCAAGGTGAAACTTTACACTACGACCGCTTATCCATGAGGAACAAAAGGGTCACACATATGATGCCATAGGTCACATGGTTTGGCAGCCTTGTTGTATTTCCCCTCAAACCTATAAAAATACACCACTCAAAAGAAGTCCTGGTGAGGGTTTGCAATCTCTAATTGCTCTTTTTTTCTTGTTGCAATTCGCTCACCTGCAATTCCTCCTCTCATGTTATTGACAGATCGAGATGTATTTCTCTTACTGTTTTTCTTTCACCAAAATTTGTGTCTGAATGCCCTTTATCCCCTGTTACTGCTCAATATCAGTATGAAAAAGTGCCGAAGATCTCAATCCTGCGTGTTCAGCGGTCCACGGAACCGTGTGATTGTTTGTTTATGTGGTATGGGCAATTCAGTGGCAGAAAATAAACATTCCGCATTTGCACTTCATCCTGCATCCTGTATGCTCCAGGCATTCGAAACGTTTTATAGCAAATGTTTCAGAAACAACAAATGCCAAGCAATGATTTTTCCAACTTAACGGCACAAACACATTTTGCAGTGGACTGAAGAATGATGATGATGACTACGACGACGACGACATAAGGACACAAAAGAAATGTTTGCACAGGACGAGGCCATTCGGCCCATCATGCCTTCATTCGGCCCATCATGATGGAAAATTCGAATCGAAAACATTAGGGTTGGTCTGCAACAATAAAACAAATAAGTACGATGAATTTTCTCAACTATATGTTGAGAGATATGCCCATTGCCGTGGGAAAGGTGAAACAACATCTTGGCTGGGGCCCTTCATAGCAAGTGAGGATTGGACTACTTTGCTTTGTATACCACTTTTAACATTTGATTGAGGAAAATTGTCCTTGGTGGAGATGAATCGTAAAAAATAACTTGCATCCATCAAACTACTCGTCAAACAATGCAAACTTCATCACAACCAATCAAGCATACTCTTCAGCTGAATCGACATGTGGAAGTTCTCGACGAGATGCACGTCGGAAGTACTCGAGATGGGCGTCGGAC
The DNA here is from genome assembly GCA_035128595.1 of Eptatretus atami. Taxonomy (NCBI): domain Eukaryota; kingdom Metazoa; phylum Chordata; class Myxini; order Myxiniformes; family Myxinidae; genus Eptatretus; species Eptatretus atami. Next base: position 2,009,944 of record CM068959.1, read on the forward strand.
TCGACAAGATGAACGTCGGAAGTACTCGAGATGGGCGTCGGACTCGACGAGATTGTTCGCGTCGGAAGTCCTGAGAGATGCACGTCGGAGTACTCGAGATGGGCGTCGGACCGGACTGAGTTAGAACGTCGGAAGTACTCGACGAGATGCGCGTCGGAAGTACTCGACTGAGATAGCGCGTCGGATAATGAAGTCTCGACGAGATGCTCGGAAGTACCGATCGAGATGAGTTGGAATTATCGAGGTCGTCGGAAGTACTCGACGAGATGAGCGTCGGAAGTACTCTGAGATGTGCGGTCGGACTCGACGGATGAACGTCGGAAGTACTCGAGGGTCGTCGGAGTACTCGAGAGATGCGCGTCGGAGTCTCGAGGAGTATGCGTCGTTCCGGTAGTACTCGAGGAGTATGCGCGTCGGAAGTACTCGATGGAGATGCGCGTCGGAAGTACTCGAGAGATGCCGTCGGAAGTACTCGGAGGAGATGCGCGTCGGAAGTACTCGATGATGATGCGCTTCGGAAGTATCTCACGAGATGGTGTTGGAAGTACTCGACGAGATGCTGTCGTGAAGTACTCGACGAGACAGACGTCGGAAGTACTTTGATATGGGCGTCGGACTTCGACAGATGAACGTCGGAAGTATCTCGACGAGATGCGCGTCGGAAGTACTCGCGGATGCGCGTCGGAAGTTACTCGACGAGATGAGCGTCGGAAGTACTCGACGAGATGAGCGTCTCGAAGTACTCGCGATGTGGTACTGGACCTGCGAGATGTACGTTGGTATAAGTACTCGACGAGATGACGCTCGGAAGTTATCGGAGTATGTTCAGTCGAAGTACTCGAGAGATGCTGCGCGAAGTACTCGAGGAGATTGCGTCGTCGGAAGTACTCGAGGGTAATGTCGCGTCGGGAAGTACTCGAGGAGATGCGGTCGGAAGTACTCGAGGAGATGCGCGTCGGAAGTACTCGACGAGATGTCGTCGTGAGTACTCGACGAGATGTGCGATCGGAAGTACTCGACGGACGAGCGTCGAGAGTACTTGATATGGGCGTCGGACTCGACAAGTATGACTTCTGAGATCGAGATGAGAGTCGGAATGTACTCGCGAGATAGTGTCGGAAAGTACTCGACGAGATGTCGCTCGTCGTGAAGTACTTCGACGAGATGCGCGTCGAAGTACTCGAGGAGTATTGCGCGTCGGTAAGTACTCGAAGGAGCATGCGCGTCGAGTACTCGAGAGCATGGCCGTCGGAATGTACTCGAGGAGTATGCGCTGTCGGAAGTACCTCGAGGAGATGGCGTCGACTAGTACTCGACGAGTATGAGTATCAGAAGTACTCGACGAGTATGAGTTGTGTGAAGTATCTGACGAGATGCACGTCGGACGTTACTCGATTGAGTATGGAGTGTCATGAAGTACTACTGATGTCTGTGAATAGTTCCGATCGAGATGGGTCGGAAGTACTCGACGAGATGCAGCGTTGAAGTACTCGTACGGAGGAGGTGGCAGATTGGTGCGGAAGTAACTCGACGTGATGCGCTCGGAGTACTCGACGAGATGGTGTTGTGAAGTACTCGATGAGCATGAACGCAGAATACTCGACGATGTATGAGTGTTGGAAGTACTCGACGAGATGAACGGTCGGAATGACTCGACGAGTATGAGTGTTGGAAGTACTCGACGAGGATGAACATCGGATAGTACTCGACCTGAGATGAGTGTAGTGGAAGTACTCATTGTAGATGAAACGTCAGAAGTACTCGACGAAGATGATGTTGGAAAGTATCTGATGAGATGAAACGTCGGAAGTACTTCGACGAGCATGAGTCGGAAGTTTGGAGATGTACTCGGACGAGTGACGTCGGAATCGAGCTGTTATGAGTTTGGATAGTACTCGACGAGATTGCGCTCTGGAATTACTCGAAGCAGATGAGTGTTGGAAGCACTCGACGAGATGAGCTGTTGGAGTACTGACGAGATGAACGTCGGAATAGACTCTGACGAGATGAGTGTTGAGTACTTGACGAGATGATATCGGCGAATTAGAAAGTACTGCGGATAGTACGTGGAGTATCACGAGATGAGTGTTGGATAGTACTCGACGAGATACTTCGGAAGTACTCGAAGGAGATGATGGTACAGAATAACTCACGAGATGAGTGTTGGATGTACTCGAGAGTATGAGTGTGAGTGACTCGACGAGATGAGTGTGGAGTACTCGACGAGTATGAGTGTTTGGGAGTACTCGACGAGTATGTAAGTGTTGTGAAGTATTCGATCGAGATGCACGTCGGATACTCGAGGTAGAGTGAGTGTCGGAAGTACTTCGACGGTATGATGTCGGAAGTACTCAACGGATGGTGTTGAAGTTATCTCGACGAGATTTCATGCGATTGTTTGCAAGTGAGGGAGCCAAGACGGTGGTCTCACCCTCATAACGGACAGGTAGTTGAGAACATGCATGGTATTGCCGAGTTGTGCACAATTCCATGTTTTGTATATGAAGACTTGTAGCCTCATGAATATATTTCTGAAATTGATGGGATTGTAGATAATTTAAAAGTACACGTGCTGTGAAATGTTATTGGAAAATCAAAATGTTCGTCTGGGTTTACTCTGTTTGTTTGAAAGAGGCAACGTTTGCAGTTCCCCTCTACCTGCATCGCAACTTGGCAATTTTTCTCTTTAATCGTTTATCCCTGATGCAGGCACACCGTTCTCCAAAATGCCCGTTTAATTTGCACCCACCTTATATCAAAAGGTTTACCACCTCTTCGTCTCCACTACCTGACCTCCCCGACACCGCCTTTTTCTATCCATGGGGTCAGCAAAGGATTGTCATTTCCTCCTTCGAAGAGAGGAGCAGAGAGGAGCACAAAGTTGGTAAATGCATTATCTATAAACACCGGGTTACTGCTATCTGGTCAAAAACAGCGCAATGCATCGGTTAAAGGAGCACAGCAATAACGCACATCTGCGCGGCATTTAAACTGTCACAAGAATAGGTCCCATGAAGCAAAGTACAGGCCAACACCATGGTCTTCACCTCCAAGCATGGAGAAGAGAGATGAGCCTGACATCCAAAGGGGGCCTGACCCTAACCATGCAGCCGGCAACAAGGCATGACGGGACACTATGTGCGATGGTTGATGGTAACACATGACCAATTGCCCGCCGTGCTTCATTGAACATGAATATCTCTCTTCTCTCTCTTTCTACAGCATTTCACAAAATCACCTTTTCCCCTCTCTTGGAGAAAATTGCACCGTTGCCCCCAAAGTTCGTCTCGTTTCTTCACGACCGATATTTTTCCACTTCCACCCCGACAGCTTACTCTCATCAACTCTTGAGAATGCCTTTCCACAGCTTCTGTTCATCTGTTGGCAGTGTTACTCTCAAGCAGCAAACATTTCCTGCTCTAATAGAGTTTCCCCTCAAACAGTGCACATTTAGTGCTTCAACAATCAAAACAATTTCACTGAAGTTGTGATAATGTGTCATGTTATCAAGCTTTCACGGTGCTCCGCACTTACCCGACCGAAATATGGATGGATAAACTGCCATCTACAATACCGAGCGAGCAAACCCAAAGCAATGTTGTGAAAAAAAAATGCATAATCCACCTGACTACACACCGCCTGATATCATATCACCTCATAACACCTCGTGCCATTCCATTTTACATATTCCAGCATAATCACACGGAATTCCGCGCCGTCACAATCCATCATACACCCCTGTGAGCCATCTCCTCTGCACAAGTAACATTACCGCTCTCAACGGAGCATATTTGTCTTCCAGGAATTGCATCAATGGGGTAGTATTTCATTTTAATAAATATGAACATTAATTACAGACTTTCCCTGCTCCCTTTGAAATGACAACGCGACATCTACTTGAGATATGGAGGGTGTTCCGAAATTATCTTTCCCATTTTGAATGCGCAAAACAAACTCACACACATACAAGCATGCAGTTTGCACCATATTTTGTCCCAACCCGAAGAGTTCTTCGACGCATGTCAGTAGACTTCTACATGCGCATGATTAGTGGCTCTCAGAATGTCCAACACTCGATTTCATTCCCCTTTCACTAAAACATGTCCACAGCACCGAAAATATACACTGGAGAGATCAACCAACCACCCAACCTCACAACATGCTCTACTCAACAGTAAAACACATGCAAAAAAACACACACACAACAACAACCAACTAACTAACTCGCCTCAGCGTACACTGCTCAAAACAACAGCTGTACACATGTCTCTATATCTCTTCCACACACAGTCACTACCCATTTTTGGGCTGAAAGAAACATCACACAATCAACCTCAACCTAAACCATTCAACCGACCTACCTCCATAAACTTCCTCCAAATCCAAAGTGAGCCATTCAAGGCAACCTGGGCCACTCTCTCACACATCCTCCTTTCTGTTCCACACATTCCAAGTCAAGCATGAAATTCATAAAAGGAATTGCCAAGATACCCTCCACAACCCACCTCAAATGGCTGACAAGAAACTCGCCAACCCTAATCCCGACACTCCGCTTCCAGCTCACTATACTTGCCTCTCTTCTTCTCGTGCACCTCCTCCACGCTCTCTTCCCAATGTACTGAACAACTCCCCCAAGATGACCTACCTTGTTGTACTTGACCAGATGACAATGTCAAGCCGCAACCTTGTCACGCAGATCTGCTCCATGAATACCATTTGCGGATTTAGGTCTGCCACCATTTACTAATCACAAGCATTTGGCAGACTTCTTGCCTTCTATCTCGTCCTCCTTCTACTTTTTACCACCTGGCCCTCTTTCACAAACAATACCTCTCTGCCATCGGCCTCCTCCTCCTTCCCCACTCCCCTCTCTTTCATCACCACGCATTGCACCATCTCCATAACCTCAGACAGCACTTAAAAATGCTGCCATCTATATTTTCCTGCTGCCATTGCTACTGAGGACGCACTCGGTACATACTGCATCGTTTCCCCGACCTCCACACCAAGAGCAGCTCTCCTCCTGTAACAACCCCCACACTCTCCAGTTTGCTGGCGATGGAAACACATCATACGTTGCCCACAACAGAAAATTCAACAGTTTTGTCTCCATCCTCCATATCTCTTTGCCACTTAAATGTCCACACCTGCACACCCTCCCGCCTAGTCCAAGCCCCCTGCTGTGACTGTCCGACTGCCTTCACATATCTCCTCTCTTCCTCTTTTCTTCTCACCTCCCTCTCAACCAACTTCCTCCTTTCTTTCACACATGCCTTTCCCCACAGTAGATCATGCTTCATCCACCCCCAAACCATGCTTCCCATGATACACCATTTCCATCAACTCCTCCTGTTGCAACCACTCCTCAATTTCACCGCTCCTCCATTTCATTCACCTCTGCTCTTGCATTCCACTTCCTACTTGCATTCTTCTCTGGGAGAGCATTCTTTGCCACTTGTTCACTCGAATCCCGCACCATCATAAACTCCCGAACCCTCACCACTTCTCCTCCTTAGTTATCGATGTTAAGGGAAACCGGAGTTTTCCACACTGACCATGAAAAGCAATATTCATCAAACAGTGTGGCACTCCCAACCACCTCCTCACAAACCACACACAAAACCTCCCTCCTCTGCACACCCAATCTCAATGTCAGAAACCATCAAGAGAGTTCTTCATCCCTCTTCCTGTCCAGGCTGGAGTTCCTCAAGGTAGCGTTCTGGCCCTGTTCTTTTTCTGGTTTTCATCAATGATCTCTCCGACTCTCTGGAAAATCCTCGTTACTCTTTGTTGATGGATCCACCCTACCGCCGTACCATCTGTCATCTCTCAGACCGGCAACAGCAGCTTCTTCGCTCTCTGCAGATCTGGATAAAATCACAAATGGTCCAACACATGGAACAGTCTGTCAATCGCGAAAAATATCACACTCTCACTATATCTCTCCGAAAGGATGTTTGGAACCCCCCCCCCCCGCCCCCAATCCACTTTCTCAACAATCCTCTGGAAGAAGTCTTTCATTCAAGCTTCTGGGTCTCACTGTCTGATCTTTCCTGGGAATCCTCCGTCGTGAAAAGTCCTTCCTCGGCCCACCTGAGCTACTGACCACATAGAAAGCTTTCTTCCACAGCCTGATGGAGAACTGCTCTCCCCTCTGGGCTGGTGCTCCTGCCTCCCACCTTTCTCACCTTCACGCTGTGGAAACCAAGGCATTTCGGATCACTGGCATCTCCTGCAATGAGGCTGAGTCTTTGGGTCTCTCACTCTCTCACCGCAGGTGGTCGGTGGTCTTTCTGTCTTCTACCGTCTCCTCTCCAGCCTTGCCCCCCCCCTGCTCTCTCTGCGATTTGTCCCCACCACATTTCCGAGGGTGCTCAAGGTCCGCCAACAACCCCCTTCTGGTAAAACTACCAAAATCATGAATCTCTGCTCACCTTCACTCTTTCATTCTCGTTTTTTCCTGCCTTTGGAATAAACTCCCTCACTCTCTCTCAATCCCATTCTTCCCTCCAGGCTTTCAAACAGCTGTTCACCACCACCACCTCTTATCATCCCCCATGCAAATCCTCGATCTGTTCTACCCCGATAATCCACCAAGCCCACCTCCTTCAAATTCCCTGCTTTCCTTCCTGAAAGTCCCTGTAATGTCCATCTTCTATTCCCCGTGTTCCCCACCCCATCCCTCTCCCTTCCACAGATCTCCTAATGTCTCTGTTCCCCACTGTTTTGTCCTTCCCACTCCCCCACCCCTCTTGTCTCATGCCCCCTTGCTGTGCGTTGTGTGTTAGCTCTCACATGGAGCCTCGACAAGGTATACAAAAAAAAGATAAAAATAAATAAATAAATGGCCACAATACTCGTGACATTAATCCAAACTTCAAACACCATATCTTCAACTTTCCTGGCAAACCACATCTATTAATCCTCCTCAAGCCTCTCAGAAGCTTGTTCCTTACCTCGTCCACTCCACATTCTTGGTGGATCTTCCTGGAGGAGGATCCACCAACAATGAAATTCCACAAGATGACAAAACAAAACTTAAAGACATTCTACAATGTCAAGGCAGAGAAAGCTCGTGGGAAAGGGAGAGTCAAATAGGTAGGTCGCACTGATGGCAGAGAGAAATGAGTTCAGGCACATGATACTTGTTGCTGAGAGCAGACAACTAAACATGGGGGATGTCTTGGCTCACCCACTCGGCCCTCTACTATGGGCACTCACAGATGCTGATGGGTTGTTGTGGAAGACAAACAAGGCTGCACTCATTAGAGAGTTGGAGAGAAACGTTTCTCCAGCAGATGTTCCTGACCCATCAACCTGCATCATTGATGGAATGAGCTAGGTGCAGAAAATGAATGGCAACTGCGAGACGTATGCACAGTTGGCAGAATCTGCCATGTCTCTCATCCTACATGAGGGTTCTCGCAGTCACGGGATTGATGTGGAATTTGACGGTTACCAGGAGACGTCAATCAAAAATGCTTAGAGGTGCAACCGGGGATCAAGCACAGCTATTCAGTACAATAACATTGCAGGAGGCCACAATATAAAGCAGTGGAGGAAGTTTCTGTCAAGCTGTTGCAACAAGATCAGTCTGATCAAATTCTTAGTTGATGAATGGAACCTGCCAAAGCTCAGGGAGAAGCGACATGACGAGTCACTTTACGTAACCTGTGAGGTGGTCTGCTACAAAATAACTAAAGATGACTGTGTGGCAGTCACAGAAATGAGATCCACACAAGAACAAGCAGACACTCGTGTCCTCCTGCATGCACTGCATGCTGTAAAGAACGGGTCAAAGGCGGTCATTGTGACAGCCGAAGACACAGATGTCATGGCGCTTTGCCTTGACTTCAAAAGAAACATCCCCTGCTCTATCCATCAGAAGTGTGGAACATAGTACCACACACGATTCACTGACATTGACAAACAATCAAGTTCACCGGGAGACAACATCTGTGACGCCATAATTGGATTACATGCCTTCACAGGCCGTGACACTGCGAGTGCCTTCTCAGGCCGTGGGAAGCTGATCGCCTTGAAACTGATGAAAAAGGACGGCACGTACAAGAACATTTTCAGCCAACTTGTTCAGTCCTAGGAAGTCCCTGAACAACTGTTCGAGAACATTCAGCGGCTTACCTGCCGCCTGTATGCAACAAGTGCCAGCACTGACGATGTGAATGAACTGCGCTACCAACCCTTCTGTGCCAAATGTGGAGAGGTAGAGTCCAGCCTGCTTCCACGATGTGGAGCTTCCCTTCACTTGCATGTTCTTCATGCCAACTACCAAGCATCGATAAGGAAGTGCTGCCTCTAGACCCAGCCATTTGTGCCTGACCCGAAAGAGTGTGGATGGATAACAGATGATGGCGGCCATTTGGTCATCGAGTGGACGTGCACTCCTCCAGCCCCAGATGCAGTTTTGGAACTGTTGTCATGCAAGTGCATTCGTTCCTGCAAACTGCCACGCTGCACGTGCCTTGACAATGGACTAGCATGTACAAACATGAAGCAATCAGATTAAAAAGAGGAAGAATTCGCAATTTAATTGGGTTACTCTGACATCAAGACGACGATGATAAAAATGAGTGAACTGATGAATTATAACCCTATCATTCTTTGCTAAATGTGTGTCCGTCATATTCTCGGCAGATTTTATTGGGCATACATGTATCAGAGTTCAGTGGACAAGGTGAACCAACCGCATGATCTCCTTTAGAACTGCAATCGGGCTGTGTTATCATCCGTTTGATTGTTTGGTGTTGGGTTTGCAATATTCCGTATGTACTGGAAGATTGCGTTATGTGGAAAATTCACCGATATCGTGTTATTGGGTGATTTTCTGAACAAAATGAGTGGTGAACAATCAAAATGTGTGCAAAATTGAAAGATACAAAAAAAAAATTGTTTTTTTAATTTGAAATAAACAAGTTTTTTTTAAATTATAATTTCTGCCGAAAAGGTGACTTGAAAATGAAGAAAAAAAAACCCAGGAGCAAAAAAAGTGATTAAATCATTATATGTCAATCTCAGCAGCATAAGATTGATCATAAAAAAGTGTGTTTCCCATAGAAGCTCCCCTTTAAAAGTCTGAAAACTACCCCAAAGCTACCACCCAGCAATGGTCATCATATCAAAATCAGTTCCATGGATGTGGAATATTTCAGAAATCACAACGAGGTCTTGCCCGCCCAGGTAGTACCGAAATCTGGTCTGGCACATGACCTCTCACCGAGTCCGGATGGTGCTGGTAAGAGTTCCGTTGTCTTGGGGGACTCGAAAGACGGATGTGGGCAAAAGAACATGCAACACAGCAGGGATACTGGGGTAAGGGGCAAACTTGGGAAGATGGACAGTCTAGTTATTACATAGGCAACGCATATCTATCCACACAGAGTATGGTACACAAACTAAACAGATACTTATGAAATAACTGATGCTATGCGAAGGATTATTTAACCCCTAGGAATCATTTCCACAACAATATTACATTAAAGATCTGATGAGTCTCCGAAATGAATTGTTGATCAGTTCACTGAGCAACATGGTTTGCACGTACAGTACATGATGTCCATGAAAAGCATGCCTCCTCGTACGGAGCAAGAGCACAGACAATCGGGCCAATACGAGATCAGACACGCTGGTGGGCAAAATAAAGTATTTCCTGCTACAGATAGAGAGGTCGTTTTACCTCAGTGAGCTGATCTGGGCATCTGGGGAAACTCAGCAGCTCAGCATTGAGCAATCAATCGGCAGTCAAAGCCAAGGACAATTTCACACCCAGTCGCTGCGAGCTGTAGCAGTGAGGCACGAATCATGTTGGAAATTTGATGCCCGTGGAGGCCGCTGAAGGATCACAGAGCAGACTTTGGACACTGGCAGGCGTGTAATTGACAACGGTGGTTCAGCTTGGAAATCAGTATAAAGAAGAGAAATAGGCCATCTTTAACAAGAAGCTTCAGCCGTAGCTAGGGCGCAGCGGCATTGGAAAGATATGTCAGTGTCGAAGCACATAGGTGGTGAGTTAAAACTTTGAAAAGAGAAAAAGCAACAAAGTGGACAATGGGTCTGCAACGCCAATGAAATCCAAACCTTTCATTCGACACCCCTGGAACATCACCAATGTGGGATTTCGGGATTTTTCATGGACGGAACAAAATGATGGAAACGTTTAAATACGCAACCTGAACAGCCTATCACAGTTTGTTAAATATTGTTCTCAATGGAACAAATCCTGACGTCCGAGTCATTGTTCTCATGAAGGTGGCCTGATTTGCCAATGGCCTGGCTGAGCGTTCATCGTGGAAAAGGGTTATTGGCGGGTGCTCTTGGTTTCCACGCAAGTAAACATGTTGGCAATAAAACATTTACATCTGTAAAGGCCGTAGTGCACGTATAACTTACATACATGCATTTAAGCACACAGTTGAAGGAAATAACCTCTCCATCCAAAGGAAGTGCAGTCAGCCCCCAAGTCCGACTTGTCTTTCCGAATGACAGTCATATTATCATTTCATTTTCAAACACTTGTGTTTGTTATTACAACTTTATTCTGCTTTTGCTCATTTAAATTCTGCACTGCTTCAACAGGCTGAACTTGATCTAAATTGTAATCCTATGAATGAACTTTGACATCTGGGCAATGGCAAACTACCCACTGCATTGCGTGTCGTGAGACTAATTGAGCAACACCTTTATCACCCATCAAGGAGAATGATGCACTGAAAGGATGGATTTTGGATTTGGTTGGGCAAAATTGTATCGTCGAGATATTCTGGATAGAAAAAAGCATTCATTTAAGATTTGCAATTAAAAACATAAAAAAAGAACAAAGTTGTGACTACAATCACACCGAGGGATTGTCAACTCAAGACCAAAGGGAATGATGGTAATCACAGGAGTTCAATGAGCATGAGAAAAGGACCAGAAGGTCGAAACATTCCATTGAAGAGTTCCAAGTTGATTTAAATTTCCTTCAATGATGACAGCTCATATGAAACATAAGAGAAACTAGAAAACATCTCAAAATGTAAAGCCAGTCTTTGCCCGCTTTGTATTCAAACTTGATGAAAACAACAACAAACAAGAAAAAGAGTAATCGGAGATTGCAGACCCTCGCCAGGACTTCATTTGAGTGGTGTATATTTTTTTTTAATAGATTTTAGGATAAATCCAATATGACTGCCAAACCATGTGACCAATGACATCACATGTGTGAACCTTTTGTTCCTCATGGACAGGCGGTCATACGTGTAAAGTTTTGCCTCGATCTGTTCAGCCACTTCAGAGAAGAAGATTTCTGAAGGTTATAAAAAAACAACAACATGGCTGCCGAATCACGTGACCGATGAAGCCATCAAATTTTTTTTCTGTGTACCATTTTATCCCAAGATGACCCTCAAAATTTTTCATACTGATCGGATGTAGCATTCTACATATGCAATGATGACGTCATAACGAAGGCACCTTTGACGTCATAAGAAAATCACATATTCCCCGTGAGGAGCGCTTGCTATGTGCCAAGTTTCAATTTTTTCCTTGGTGCGGTTTCAGAGATACAGAGGTCCAAAGTCTTTTCCATTTTTCAATGTGGCTGCCACACCACGTGACCTATGACATCATACATGGTGAAAGTTTTGTTTCTCACATATGACGTCATAGATATGGATCGGCGGTCACAAATGTAAAGTTTCACGTCGATCTGTTTCACACAATACTGCGATCCCATGTTCAAATCTCACACACACCGTAGATTTAACAATTGTCTCCTCAATTGATGCCCTTGGAATTCACGTAAAGGTACCGTACAACATTGTCTCCTCGTGTCCTCGTATCCATGTGAAGGTACACTCGCGTCTGCTCACACCGTTGCGCTGCATTCCTGGGTAGGCAAGCCATCACCGGCACCCTGAAAAAATTCCAAATTCCTGCCCTAACCAGCAGAGGGCGTCGCACCAGCGGCACAGTCACCCTCAGCCAATGATGCTACCCCGCAGCCTTGTGCTGCATACGAACGAAGAAAAAGTTGTGCTGCATTGTGATACTTCACAGGAACTTTACAGCGATGTTAAAACAATCACGGACACGTCGTACGGACATTTTGAAGCACGTCGCACGGAAGAAACACGACTTGGACAAAACGTGCACCCCCAACAAATACCGGGTGGGAATATCAAAGGGAACCTCGTATTTATGAGTGCATTGAGTGAAGGTACACACAGAACAGGTGGTCATGTCCTTGGCTGACCGGAGAAACTGTACCCATTACTCTTCCTCTGTTACCTACATTTTTACAACGAACTGTCCATCATTCATAACGGGAGAGTTGCGAGCAGATTCCAAGTGACAAACAGGCAGCAGATGGAGCAGTGACCTGTGCCCTCGCAGTAAAGTATCAGGAATGTGCAATGTCAAAGCAACCAGGAAGTTTATACTCAAGCAAAGCAAAAAATAGAGATTCAAGGTCCCAATCACAGGGCAAGCACGATGTGAGTGGCATCAAACCTGGAGGCACTGGAGGGAGGGCATCGGTGGGAAGATGGCAAACCGGAGCAATCACCGACAACACCTCCATCAGCAACAAACCGGGACAATCACCGACAACACCTCCATCAGCAACAAACCGGGACAATCACCGACAACACCTCCATCAGCAACAAACCGGGACAATCACCGACAACACCTCCATCAGCAACAAACCGGGACAATCACCGACAACACCTCCATCAGCAACAAACCGGGACACACGCGAGAGCAGTCACTGCAGACCGGTTACCTGGTTACCTGGTTACCTGGTTACCGGGCATCAAGGGCACACTGATAACATCGATCAGCACAGCTGCCTTAGCCTGTGCCATATTCGTCTTTCTTCATTCACTCTCTGCACTAATTAAAGACATTTCATTAATTGCTCGATAGTTAGACAAGCAACAAGCTTGACCTCGAAACTACAGCTGTTCCATCTGATGGACCTTTCATTGAGGTTCTGGATCGGTGGAGCAGACAAGCGGATTGATTGATGCATTGCACGGATCATCGGGATGGTGTTTGACGGCATCTCAAATGAAAACAGCAACATCCTTCCCATGGAACACGTGGAGCAACGTCAAACGATGAGAGCCATGTTGGATTACAATGGAAAGATAAGCGTGTTCACAAGGAGTTGTATTCACGAGGAAGCATCATGTCGGCTGCTTTGAGCACTGCAGAGCTCGTCATCGTCGACGCGATCATCAAGCGGTCGGTGTACATTTAATGATGGGACAGCAGGGGACGCATGACATTCAATGAGTGTAGTGTTGCGTGTAGTTATACCGCGGGGAGCGTGCCGTGTACATGTGTGAAGGTTCCCAGGAACACAAACACATACATGTGGGTTTTCAATATGATATACACACACTCATGTATAGTCAGGTACGTATGGCGTACGTGAGTACGTATGGCGTACGTGCCTGCATTTTGTTAAGAGAGTACATGGAAAACTGTTTAGCAGAGGAAATTGAAACTTTACCACATGTTACATGACCACGTTATATGGCAGTCACTCTTTTGAGGTCAACAAAGGGCAGATTTCTAAAATTGTCAATTTTCATCCGATTGACTTCAAATTTGAACAGAATTTTCATTAAAAAAAAAAGACCGTACATGTGTCCATGTTTGTGTGTCGCATGCGGAGAGAACGGACCGATTGATGAATTCCAAAAACATTTTTTTTTTCTGCAACCTTCATGTTGTTGCGTAGTCATGATTAAAAAAAAATGATGGGTCACGTGATCTGGCAGCCATCTTGGATCAAAGGGAAAATCTTTGAAAACCTTCGCAGGAGGAACCGTTAAACCGATCAATGCAAAAATTTTACTCATTGATCAATTACCCATGGCAAATATGGTTTGATAAAGATGACGTCATCGGTCACGTGGTCCGGCAGCCATATTAGATCAAAGAAAAGAAAAGTTAAAAAGCAAAACAGTTGCCTCGCACCAAGTCCTTCTCAAGAGTGCGTGAGGTATGTACTCTCTGAACACCATATAGCTGTCCAATTACTGCTAAACAGAAGGGTTGTGAAAATGCTAAAAAGGTGATTTTTTGATTCTGCAGTGTTCAAGTATATAATTTAATTAAAATAAAAGAAAGATTTTAAAGGTTGCAGAATATTTTTTTGGGGGGGGGTGGGGGGAATTTACTGTTGTTGATCCAGGGTCGATGACATCACCTTATTTAACACGTTACATGAGTTATTCGTGCTTGTTGTTTGTGTCCTTTATGACGTCGCTAAAAACAGTTTGGTTTCCTGTTTGGAATGATTAAAAATTTTGTTTGACTGCCAATCAGGCCGAGTAAAATACATGATGTCACTCCTCTCTGTGTACGTGTGATCGGGACAAATTCAGAGACACGGTAATGATGAACTCCACGTTTGTTTTCCGATTCGCGTTCAAAATATAACATTCAATTTAAATCAGGTTGTTCCTCGATCATAAACCGACGTTTGTAGAAAGACAGACAGACAGACAAAGTGGACCAATTACTTAACCCTGCTTTTCACTTTGCGTGTGCTCAGTAAAAAAAAAAAAAATTGATTTTATGACGCAATAGACCTCTGGCGAGATAGGTTGTCCCCCTGGACCACACAGCATGCCGGTGCTGCACACAAACGACAGATGCTCATTAACACTAATGGTTTGTACCTGCCATGTTGCTATCCCACCCCTATGCCTGGAAGTAAAGGAGGATAAACCCAATACGTGTCCACTCGATTGGAATAGCACCAGTGACCGCATGGAGTGGCACTCGACGATATGCACCACAAGTTGTCACACCTTACTTTGATCAATGTGTTATAGGGTGATTTATTTCCACTTACTCTATGAGCAGCACCGTTTCAAACCCGTCCGAGGTCTCTCCGTCTCGAGCCGAGGAAATGCTCTCCAGCGATAGTCCCAAGAGGTCGTTTTGCTTTGTGAGCGCACAGTCGGTCACTCGTGGAGACGGCCTAATTGTCCGAGCCCAGAACGTCGGGCGTCCGTAACAAGGTGGCACAACAGGTGCGAACGTCCAGCCGAGAGGCGCGCTCCCGGAGCATAGCGCCCCCTCCAGCGTGCGCGTGCACTGCAAGCCAGGTGTGCGAGCGCAGAGATCGAACGAGATGCGCAGGTAAGGCCGAGCAAGAGACGACGATGTGGGGAGTGAGTCGAGTCAGGTGGTTCTTCAAGTATCACGACGTGCAATGTAAGGAGATTGGTGCCATCTTGCACACCTTGCGAGGGACCACGGTACTGTCGGTAGTTTCAACAAAGAAGTAAAGTAACACTGAAGTGGGAGGAAAGTAAGGCTTGGAGGTGAGAGAGGGTTTTCCCCACTGTTACCATGAAAACATGATTTAACATTCGCCATTTATAAACAATCCATCACGCATTGTACAGCTGGAGAGGAACGGAATATCGGACAGGCGACACTCTGATAAACTTACCTACATGTTCCAATGTGAGCACACCAAGTAGCTAATCGATATTTAACACACCTGCCATTGTCTGTTCCGTGGTCTGAAGCCTCGTCATGGCAAGCTCGGATTACACTGGGTGGTTTGCCATTGCCTTCTCTGGGTTCTTGGAGCAGGGATTTGGAATTTGCTGAGGGTAATGGCTGGCACACAATGGCCTACTCTTTGAGAAACACACTGTGGTATCTTTCATATCATCAAGTGAATGGAAGCAGAAGGGAGATTCCACTTAATCTCACATCCGAGGTACGACGTACTCACTGATGCGTCACCATACGTGCGCAATACAAGGAAAGGAGCGCCGAGGAGGGGGGGGGATTTACTTTGTGTCTCCCTCCAAGCCACTCAGCACGATTCCCTGGCATGGGGAGTGACACTCTCCCTTTTGAAGGGGACCCGGATGATGGGGGTCCCACAGTTAGTATTGCCCCAAGGCCCATTGTAGCTATCGACGACCCCGTACAAGGGTCACGGATTGGGTTGGGAATCGAACCTACACTGCGCTACCTTTAAGACGCCACCCGAGCATCAAAGTGAATTGAGATCCCAATCGTGTTTACTCATCACCCACTGGATCCTAAAATGAACCCCATGGTGGTGAAGCGCACGCTCAGTGGTTGAATGTGTAGCGGAAACACGTGATCTATGGAAGTGAAGCGGTAGTAGATCGAGTGGACCGGGAAGATAAATGTACTCCTCTCCAGAGGGAGGGTCGTTGAAAGGGGACACGTCGAGGACAAGCAGCACAGTGTACCTCCGAGTACCGGGGATGTAAATAAAGAGAAGTGCGTCCCTATCACAAGGGGGGTGCGGCGAAGAGGCTTGACAAGAGCACGCACTGCGCACACCACTTGGGCTCAGGCTCGGCACACACGGATCACCGCCGTCGGTCTCTGTGCCACACATCCCTCCAGGGTGTTGTTGGTTAGCAAAGCCAGTCCATTACAGCTGTCGTTGGCATTTTTGGCCATTCGTGGGATTGTTATTGGCACTGAGACGAAACAATGAAGCGAACGGAAAATTTGGTCGTCACATCGACATTGCCACTTGGACAGTGGACCCTTACAATAATGTAGCACCAATCAACACAGTGGACCCTTACAATAATTAGCACCAATCAAACACGTGGACCCTTACAATAATGTAGCACCAATCAACACAGTGGACCCTTACAATAATGTAGCACCAATCAACAGAGTGGACCCTCACAATAATGTAGTACCAATCAACACAGTGGACCCTTACAATAATGTAGCACCAATCAACACAGTGGACACTTACAATAATGTAGCACCAATCAACACAGTGGACCCTTACATAATGTAGCACAATCAACACAATGGACCCTTACAATAATGTAGCACCAATCAACACAGTGGACCCTCATGATAATGTAGTACCAATCAACACAGTGGACCCTTACAATAATGTAGCACCAACCAACACAGTGGACCCTCATAATATCGCACCAATCAACACAGTGGACCCTCATAATAATGTAGTACCAATCAACACAGTGGACCCTTACAATAATGTAGCACCAATCAACACAGTGGACCCTTACAATAATGTAGCACCAATCAACACAGTGGGACCCTTACAATAATGTAGCACCAATCAACACAGTGGACCTCATAATAATGTAGTACCAATCAACACAGTGGACCCTTACAATAATGTAGCACCAATCAACACAATGGACCCTTACAAAATGTAGCACCAATCAACACAGTGGACCCTTACAATAATGTAGCACCAATCAACACAGTGGACCCTCATAATAATGTAGTACCAATCAACACAGTGGACCCTTACAATAATGTAGCACCAACCAACACAGTGGACCCTCACAATAATGTAGCACCAATCAACACAGTGGACCCTTACAATAATGTAGCACCAACCAACACAGTGGACCCTCATAATATCGCACCAACCAACACAGTGGACCCTCATAATATCGCACCAATCAACACAGTGGACCCTCACAAATGTAGCACCAATCAACACAGTGGACCCTTACAATAATGTAGCACCAATCAACACAGTAGACCCTCATATAATGTAGTACCAATCAACACAGTGGACCCTTACAATAATGTAGCACCAATCAACACAGTGGACCCTCATAATAATGTAGCACCAATCAACACAGGGACCCTTACAATAATGTAGCACCAATCAACACAGTGGACCTTACAATAATGTAGCACCAATCAACACAGTGGACCCTTACAATAATGTAGCACGAATCAACACAGTGGGACCCTCATAATAATGTCGCACCAATCAACACAGTGGACCCTTACAATAATGTTGCACCAATCAATACAGTGGACCCTCATAATATAGCACCAATCAACACAGTGGACTTCATAATATCGCACCAATCAATACAATGGACCCTCATAATATCGCACCAATTAATACAGTGGACCCTCATAATATCGCACCAATCAATACAGTGGACCCTCATAATATCGCACCAATCAATACAGTGGACCCTCATAATATCGCACCAATCAACACAGTGGACCCTCATAATATCGCACCAATCAACACAGTGGACCCTCACAATAATGTAGCACCAATCACACAGTGGACCCTTACATAATGTAGCACCAACCAACACAGTGGACCCTCAAAATATCGCACCAATCAACACAGTGGACCCTCATAATAATGTAGCACCAATCAACACAGTGGACCCTTACAATAATGTAGCACCAATAAACACAGTGGCCCTTAATAATGTAGCACCAATCAACACAGTGGACCCTTACAATAAGTAGCACCATCAACACAGTGGACCCTCATAATAATGTAGTACCAATCAACACAGTGGACCCTTACAATAATGTAGCACCAATCAACACAATGGACCCTTACAATAATGTAGCACCAATCAACACAGTGGACCCTTACAATAATGTAGCACCAATCAACACAGTGGACCCTTACATAATGTAGCACCAATCAACACAGTGGACCCTTACAATAATGTAGCACCAATCAACACAGTGGACCCTCATAATATCGCACCAATCAACACAGTGGACCCTCACAATAATGTAGCACCAATCAACACAGTGGACCCTTACAATAATGTAGCACCAACCAACACAGGGACCCTCATAATATCGCACCAATCAACAAGTGGACCCTCACAATAATGTAGCACAATCAACACAGTGGACCCTTACAATAATGTAGCACCAATCAACACAGTGGACCCTCATAATAATGTAGCACATCAACACAGTGGACCCTTACAATAATGTTGCAGCAATCAATACAGTGGACCCTCATAATATAGCACCAATCAACACAGTGGACCTTCATAATATCGCACCAATCAATACAATGGACCCTCTAATATCGCACCAATTAATACAGTGGACCCTCATAATATCGCACCAATCAATACAGTGGACCCTCATAATATCGCACCAATCAATACAGTGGACCCTCATAATATCGCACCAATCAACACAGTGGACCCTCATAATATATAGCACAATTTGCTCACAAGGCAATAGCGTTCCGATACTCCCTGTGAGGGTCTGCTTCGGGCATATACCTGCAGCGCGAGGACCGCACAGATTCCCATCCCGCCCCCCGCCCCCCTTGCACCCCCGCCCGTCATAGTAAACATCTCGGGCTGAAAACTCACCTGCGAGCAACCGGGCTGGGACCACGAGCAGCAGCAAGAGCGGCCAGGACACGGGCATGTCAGCGCGTCTGTGCTCGCCGGCGGGGAGAGATAGCGGAAGAAGAGGGAGAGAGGTTTAGCGATGGGGAGGGAGAAAGGTGAGGGAAAGAGTGAGGGAGAAGGGACCGAAGGAGAGAGAGGTCAGCGATGGGGAGGAGAGAGAAAGAGAGAGGAGGAGAAGAGGAAAGAGTAGAGAGAGAGTGAGAGAGATCTAACGATGATGAGAAAAGGAAGGAGAGAGAGAGAGAGGAGGAGGGGGTTGAGAGAGGGAGGAGGAGGAGGGGGTTGAGAGAGGAAGGAGGGGGTTGAGAGAGGGAGGAGGGGGGTTGAGAGAGTGGGGGTGAGGGGAGTTGAGGGAGGGGTGGTGAAAAAGGGATGGTTGAGAGAGGAGGTACTTGAGAAGAGTGGTTTGGGGGGGGGGGGGTGGGGACAAGGGTAGCTCATGAGAGAGGGGAGTTGAGAGAGAGGGGGCGGGGTTGCGAGAGACAAAATAATTGAGGTTGGGGAGGGGTTATCGAAGGAAAGAGATGAGGTGGAGTGAGAGAGCTCCGAGGAAATCGGAGTCCAGAGAGCAAGACAGGGCAGGTCTCACGGGCAGGGTCTCACGGGCAGGGTCTCACGGGCAGAGGGTCTCACGGGCAGGGTCTCAGGGGCAGGGTCTCAGGGCAGGGTCTCCACGGCAGGGTCTCACGGCAGGGTCTCAGGAGGCAGGGTCTCACGGGCAGGTCTCACGGCAGGGTCTCACGGGCAGGGTCTCACGGGCAGGGTCTCACGGGCAGGTCTCACGGGCAGGGTCTCACGGCAGGGTCTCAGGGCAGGGTCTCACGGGCAGGGTCTCAGGGGCAGGGTGCGCCGTTTTGTCGCGATCCAAAGCCGGATCGATGTCCCTCACTGTTTGGACCACAAGGGAAGGAACCCAAAGCACAATTAGAAGTGAAACAATAAAGTAAATGAAAGGGAGCGTGTGTTGGACGAAGATCGAGGGAATGAGGTGGAGACGAGAAACGCGGGAAACTAAACGAGAATTGTCTGCATTGGACGAGAGAATGCACCGAAGCGAGGGACTTCAGGACGGACCAAGTCCACACAGACCCGGGGGTCTCTCTTCACGTTTGTTTTTATCAAACGTCTTCGCACGATTCGTTCCTCCGCAATCGATCTCCACGGACACTCGACGCTCCACTGGTTACGCCTGGCGGGAGTGTCGCGCGCGGTGATTCTTTCTCCCATTTTACTCTTTCCCCGTTATTTTATTTCCGGCTCGTCGGACAAGGTAACTTACAGGTGAGGAACAAATGGGAGAATCTGCTCTGGTTCTTCGGTTCGCTCGAGTCCGTTACATGTTACTTCATTCGCCCTCACTCACCCGTCCGTCGTCCATGATACTCACAGCTTCCCGATTCCTGTTTGTTTGTTTTTATTTTCGTGTTTCTCTTCTCCACGAGGGATGAAAGTTTTACCCGCATCGGTCCACATAACACCCTCGTTTTGTCCATTTCGACCAAAAGGTGGAAAATGTCGAGCGACGGAGTCGGACAAACGTCGAGAGAAATCATCAATTGGTGAGGAAAAGGTGAGTTCGTTCTTTTGTGTCGAACGTGCGCGAACTTCGTCATCGATTTGGTCATCTTGAGATAATTAGTTCATTAATCCTTCGAGAAACGACATCTTTCACTCTCCTTTCTCTGTATTCGCGAACACGACTTCAGCCCACTGTGGTAATCGACTAGAACCGACCCCTCGAACCAACACCTAGAACCGACCCCTCGAACCAACACCTACAACCAACACCTACAACCAACACCTAGAACCGACCCCTCGAACCAACACCTCGAACCGACACCTCGAACCGACACCAGAACCGACACCCTCGAACTACACACCTAAACGCCCTCGAACCAACACCTACAACCAACACCTACAACCAACACCAAGAACCGACCCCTCGAACCAACACCTCGAACCGACACCTCGAACCGACACCTAGAACCGACACCTGAACGCACACACCTCGAACCGACACCTGAACCGACACCTCGAACCGACACCTAGAACAACACCCTAAGAACCGACCCTCGAAACCGAACACCTAGAACCAACGACTAGAACCGACCCCTAAGAACCAACACCTTCGAACCGACACCTAGAACGACACCTGACAAAGACACTAGAACCGACCCTCGAACAACACCTAAACGCGACCTAGAACCAACAACCTAGAAACTAGACACCGACCCAACACCTCAGAACCGAACACCTAGAACCACACCTAAACCAACACCTAGAACCACACCTCGAACCAACACCTGAACCGACAACCTAGAACCGACACCTAGAACCAACACTCTATGAACTAACACCTCGAACCGACACCTAGAACCAACCCCTAGAACCCAGACACCCTCGAACCGACACGCGAGAACCAACACCTAGACACCGACCCCTAGAACCAACACGAGAACCGACGACCTAGAACGACCCTGACACACCTCAAACCGACACAAAGACCGACACCTAGAACCGACACCGAAACCGGCACCGAGAACCAACCCCTAGAACCGACACCGAGAACCGACACCCAAAAAAAACCAACCCGAGAGAACCCGACACGGAAGAACCGACCCTAGAACGACCACCGAGAACGCAACCCCTAAACCGACACCAACAACCAACCCTAGAACTGACACCAAAAAACCAACCCTAGAACAGACACCTACAACCGACCCCTAAACCGACACCAAAAACTGACCCTAGAACCGCACCACAACCGACCCCAGAACCGACACCTCGAACCGACACCTAGAACTGACCCCTAGAACCAACACCTAGAACCAACACCTAAAACGTCCCATCGAACCGACCCTTCGACCAACATCTAGAACCGTCCCTTCGAACTGAGACCTAGAAACCGTCCCTTTCGAACCGACTCTTCGACCGACCTCTCGATGACCAACATCTAGAATCCGTCCCTTCGAACCGACACCTAGAACCCGACCCCTCGAGACCTGACCCTTCGAACCGTCTCCTCGAACCGTCCTAGAACCGGCCCCTCGAACCGTCCCTCGAACCGACCCTGGAACCGTCCCCGCGACACCGGAGAACCATCCCTCGAACCGCCCTGAACGCAGACACCGAGAACGTCCCTTGAACCGTCCCCTAACCATCCCCGAGATACCGAACCTAGAACCGTCTCCTTAGAACCGGACTCTCGAACCGTCCGCCTCAAAACCAACCTGTTGAACCGACCCCTGGACACCGTCCCCCAGAACCGACACGAGAACCATCCGAACCGTCCCCCTTGAACTAGACACAGACCGGTCCCCATTGAACCGTCCCCTAGAACCATCCCGAAACCAACCCTAGAAGCGACGTCCCTCAAATGACCCTAAACCTGACCCAAGACCGTCCTAGAACGACTCCGAACCGTCCCCCTCATAACCCCTGTAACCGACCCTTCGACAGTCACCCTCCAATGGTCCCCTCAAACCGACCCTCCAACCGACCCCCTCGAACCGTCCTCGAACCTACCCCTCATCCGTCCTGAACCGACCCTTCCATATGCTAGATGCCAAACACCATTTCAGGGTAAAGCGGTTGCTTTAGCGTATTATGAAAGTTCTTTTCTGGTTGATTCATCATCTCTGAGCTACTCCGAATCAGAATCAGCCGGGTGCCCAGACTCGCACCCTTGGAGGAATTTTTTTAGAGGCGAAAAACAAAATGGCCGCCACCTACTTTCTGATAAATTCTGTTTTGGGCTAAATCTTCACTTCTAATGCACTACAAACACATTTTGGTGTCTACTACTAAAGGGTGTCCCAAAAAAATATACAACTTTTAAATGCTTCGTTTGATCCTAAAAAAGCAGTAATTTTGTCACTAATGCTTCATTTCTTGTTGCAGAGACCCTGGTTTATTTGGATACCAAGAAGCGCCAGAAAAATGCCAAGACTGACCGTACAACACGACGAAAATTGTTGAACTTTGGCACCGACGAAAAGTGTCATACAGGTGCAACGTCTTTATCGAGACATTTCGGTATCCACTTGCGCCATGCACCAAACTTTCGGACAATAAAGTGCACCATCGCAAGTTTACCAAATGTGGGAAACCATTGTGTCCTTCACAAGGTCACAGTGGTGGAAGAGACAGACAGGTCGTAGTGAAGAAAATGTGGAAATGGTGAGAACAGGCGGTCGTTCAGAGCAAAAAAATCGATTTGAGACTTTCTGCTGAGACAACATCATAACAGCACCGTTCAGAGGATCCCTCGCCAAGACATTCATGCCTTTCCAGACAAAATTCAAATGGAACGGTGTTTACTGATCATCAGAACGCAAATAACTAGACTTTGCAATTGGTTCTCAGGAAGTTGGAGGAAGATGCAGACTTCCTCAAAAAACTTCACATGACGGACGAAGCCATGCTCACTTGTCTGGGAGGTAACAAGCAAAAACTTTTTGTACTGGGGAACTGAAAATCCTGGTAATGCATCAACTGAACTGGTGCCGTCGATCTGTTCTCAAAGTCACCATGTATTGGCGGGTTTGTTGGTAATGGGATTTGGTCCATACTTCTTGAAGATGACCAGGGACGCACTTGCACGGTAAACCAGAGGAACTATCGCGAAATGATCAGGAATTCTCATCTGTCTGAGCTACGTACTCAGGCCCGTATGGAGAAACAACCTGATCAGATGAGAAACCAGCAGTGGTTCCAGACAGGTGGGGCACCGCCCCATACATGCCAGAAAACAAGGCGTTTCTAACCAACATTTTGAGGCCCTTTATCTCCCTCTACGAAGACGTTGAGTGCACACCGTATTCCCCGACCTTACTCCTCCAGACTTCTTCTTGTGGGGTATCTCAAGGACAGGATCTATGGAAACCTAGGCCTCAGACTCTTGATCAGCTGAAGGAAACATCACCGAGAATCCAGAACATTCCTCGGAAACGTTTCCCAAAGTGATGGAGAACATGACAACGCGTTTGCAGGCAGTGATCGACAACGTGGAGCCTACGTCGAACATTGGTCTGAAAAGAAAACGACGATGTCTATACCAAAATTTAAATTTTGGTGGCATTTTGACATTGGTACAATAAACTTCAACCTTTCAGCTTTCTATCCAGCCATATATCTTTTTTTTTAATATATGTTATGACCATCCTCTTTGCAGATGAAAAGTTGTATATTTTTTGGGGGACACCCTGCATGTTTCATGCGACAGACAAGGTAAACGTTGATGATTCTCTCAAGATTGGACGACAACAGATGATGGAATTTGAATCTGGATGGCCAACAAGCTTCA
>CM068959.1:2035363-2059245 GCA_035128595.1 Eptatretus atami
TCAATCATAAGGAACCTGAACAAGCAAAAAGCAAAGACACGAGTCATCAGGAGGAACTGGATGGAGGGATAGGATTTGCGTTCAGCTGCTACTGCTCTCCCCTCAAACCTACCCAGAACAGCCAAGCGAGTCTTATTCAAAAAAAAAAAAAATCAAAAAAGACCTAGAATCAAAAAATTAAATAATTCTGGCTGCCAGACCATGTGACACAATTTATTCGTTGAATACTCTGGGTATCCCCATGGCTTGAACTATTTGTGTGAAGATTTTGTTCTCATCTGTCCAGCCGTTCTGGAGAAAGAGGATTTTTATCGGTTTTGGTAATATCCAATATGGCTGCCAAACCATGTGATCATGACATCATACATGCGTGAAAGTTTTGTTTCTCACATATGACGTCATTAGATATAGATCGGCGGTTCAGCAAATGTAAAGTTTCACGTCGATCTGGTTTCACACCAATACTGCCGGGATCCCATGTCAAATCTCACACACACCGTAGATTTAACAATTGTCTCCTCAATTGATGCCCTTGGAATTCACGTAAAGGTACCGTACACATTGTCCCTCGTGTCTCGTATCCATTGTGGAAGGTACACTCGCGTCTGCTCACACCGTTGCGTGCATTCCTGGTTAGGCAAGCCATCACCGGCACCCTAAAAAAATTCAATTCCTGCCTAAACCAGCAGAGGGCGTCGCACCAGCGGGCACAGTCACCCTCAGCCAATGATGCTACCCCGAGCTTGTGCTTGCATCGAACGAAGAAAAAGTTGTGCGCATTGGATACTTCACAGAAAACTTTACACGATGTGAAAACAATCACGGACACGTCGTACGGACATTTTGTTGAAGCACGTCGCAACGGAAGAAACACGCTTGGGACAAAACGGCACCCCCAACAAAATACCGGGATGGGAATATCAAAGGGGAACCTCGTATTTATGAGTGCATATGAGTAAGACACACAGAACAGGTGGTCATGTCTTGGCGGACCGGAGAAACTGTACCCATGACTCTTCCTCTGTTACCTACATTTTTCAACGAACGTCCATCATTCATAACGTGAAGAGTTGCGAGCAATTCCAAGTGACAAACAGGCAGCAGATGGAGCAGTGACCTGTGCCCTCGCAAGTTTAAATATCAGGAAATGTTGCAATGTCAAAGCAACCAGAAGTTTATACTCAAAGCAAAGCAAAAAATAGAGATTCAAGGTACCAATCACAG
The DNA here is from genome assembly GCA_035128595.1 of Eptatretus atami. Lineage (NCBI taxonomy): Eukaryota > Metazoa > Chordata > Myxini > Myxiniformes > Myxinidae > Eptatretus > Eptatretus atami. The sequence goes on from CM068959.1 coordinate 2,036,588, forward strand.
GGCAAGCACGATGTGATGGCATCAAACCTGGAGGCACTGGAGGGAGGGCTATCGGTGGGAAGATGCAACCGGAGCAATCACCGACAACACCTCCATCAGCAAACAAACCGGCGACAATCACGGACAACACCTCCATCAGCAAAAACGCGGGACAATCACCGACACACTCCATCAGCAACAACCGGGACAATCACCACAACACCTCCATCAGCAACAAACCGGACAATCACCGACAACACTCAGCAGCAACAAACCGGGCAAATCCACCGACAAACACCTCCATTCAGCAACAACCGGACAATCACCGACAACACCTCCATCAGCAGCAAACCGGGACAATCACGATAACACTCCATCAGCACAAACCGGGACCAATCACCGACAACACCTCCATCAGCAACAAACCGGCGACAATCACCGACAACACCTCAGTCAGCCAACAAACCGGACACACGCGAGAGCAGTCACTGCAGACCGGTTACCTGTTACTTGGTTACCTGGGTTACCGCACAAGGGCCCACATTGATAACATCGATAGCACAGCTGCCTTAGCCTGTTGGCCATATTCGTCTTTCTTCATTCACTCTCTCACTTAATTAAAGAATCATTAATTGCTCGATAGTTAGACAAAGCAACAAGCTTACCTCGAAACTACAGCGTTCATCTGCTATGTCGACCTTTCATGAGGTTCTGGATCGGTTGGAGGGCAGACAAGCGGACTTGAATTGATTGCATGCACGGATCATCGGGATGGTGTTTACGGCATCTCAAAATGAAAACAGCAAACATCCTTCCCAATGGACACGTGGAGCAACGTCAAACGATGAGAGCCTGTTGGATTACCAATGGAAAGATAGTGCTGGTGTTCACTCAAGGAGTTGTATTCACGGGAAGCATCATTCGGCTGCTTTGAGCACTGCAGAGCTCGGTCGATCGTCGACGCGATCATCAAGCGGTCGGTGACATTTAATGATGCGGACAGCAGGGACGCATGACATTCAATGAGTGTTAGTGTTGCGTGTTATTATACCGCGTGGAGCGTGCCGTTGTACATGTGTGAGTTCCCAGGAACACAAACCACATACATGTGGGTTTTCAATATGATATACACACACTCATGTTTATAGTCAGTACGTATGGCCACGTACGTGAGACGTATGGCGTACGTGCCTGCATTTTGTTAAAGAGAGTACATGGAAAACTGTTTAGCAGAGGAAATTGAAACTTTTTACCACAATGTTAACATGACCACGATTATATGGGCAGTCACTCTTTTGAGGTCAAACAAAGGGCAGATTCTAAAAATTCGTCAATTCTCCGATGACTTCAAATTGTTGAACAGAATTTTCAATTTTTTAAAAAAATGACCGTTTACCGTGTGTCCATGTCTTGTGTGTCGCATGCGGAGAAGCGGACCGATTGATGAATTCCAAAAAACTTTTTTTTTGCTGCAACCTTCACTGTTAGTTGCGTAGTCATGATAAAAAAAAATGATGGTCAACGTGATTCTGGCACATCTTGGATCAAAGGGAAAAATCTTTGAAAAACCTTCGGCAGGAGGGAACCGTTAAACCGATCAATGTAAAAAATTTTACTCATTGATCAATACCCATGGCAAATATGGTTGATAAGTGACGTCATCGGTCAGCGTGGTCCGGGCAAGCCATATTAGATCAAAGAAAAGAAAAGTTTAAAAGCAAAACAGTTGCCTCGCACCAAGTCCTTCTCAAGAGTAGCGTGAGGTATGTACCTCTGACACCATAAGCTGTCAATTTACTGCTAAACAGAAAGGGGTTGTTGAAAAAATGCTAAACAGGTGATTTTTTTATTGCGTACAGTGTTCAGATATAATTTAATTAAAATAAAAAAGAAAGGATTTTAAAGTTTGCAAATATTTTTTGGGGGGGGGAATTTACGTGTTGTTGATCCAGGGTCGATACATCACCTTATTTAACACGTTACATGAGTTATTCGTGCTTGTTTGTTTGTGTCCTTTTATGACGTCGCTAAACAGTTTGGTTTCCTGTTTGGAATGATTAAAAATTTTGTTTGACTGCCATCAGGCGAGTAAAATACATGATGTCACTCCTCTCTGTTGTACGTGATCGGACAAATTCAGAGACCACGGTAATGAGACTCACGTTTGTTTCCGTTCCGCGTTCAAAATATAACATTTCATTTAAATCAGGGTTTTCCTCGATCATTTAAACCGACGTTTGTAAAAGACAGACAGACAGACAGGACAGTACAGACAAAGTGGACCAATTAACTCTAACCTTGCTTTTACTTTGCGTGTGCCTCCAGTAAAAAAAAAAAAAATTTGATTTTATGACCCCGCAAATAGACTCTGGCGAGATAGATTGGTCCCTCCTGGACCACACAGCATGCCGGGTGGGCACACAAACGACAGATGCTCATAACACTTAATGGTTGTGTACGCCATGTTTCATCCCACCCCTATGCCTGGAAGTAAAGGAGATAAACCCAATACGTGTCCACTCGATTGGAAATAGCACAGTGACCGCAATGGAGTGGCACTCGACGATATGCCAACCAAAGTTGCCACACCTTACTTTTGATCAATGTGTTATAGGGTGATTATTCCACTTACTTATGAGCAGCACCGTTTCAAACCGCGTCCGAGGTCTTCTCCGTCTCGAGCGAGGAAATGCTCTCAGCTATAGTCCCCAAGAGGTCGTTTTGTTTGGTGAAGCGCCAAGCGGTCACTGTGGAGACGGCCTTAATGTCCGAGCAGAACGTGGGCGTCCGTAAACAAGTGGCACAACAGTGAGAACTGTCCACGAGAGGCGCGCTTCCCGAGCATAGCGCCCCCTCCAGCGATGCGCTGCACTGCAAGGCCAGGTGTGCGAAGCGCAGAGAATCGAAGAGATTGCGCAGTAAGGCCGAAGCAAGAGATCGACGATGTGGGAGTAGTCGAGTCAGGTGTCTCAAGTATCACGACGTGCAATGTAAGAGATTGGTGCCATCTTGCCACCTGCGAGGGACCACTACTGTCGGTAGTTTCAACAAAGAGATGTAATAAACACTGAAGTGGGAGGAAAGTAAGGCTTGGAGGCTGAGAGAGGGTTTCCCCACTGTTACCATGAAAAGCATAATTTAACATTCGCCATTTATAAACAATCATCACGCATCTGCTTACATTGCTGGAGAGGAAGCGGGGTAATATCGGACAGGCAACACTCTGATAAACCTACCTAATGTTCCCAATTGAGCACACCAAGTAGACTAATCGATATTTAACACCACCTGCCATTGTCTGGTACCGTGGTCTGAAGCCTCGTTCATGGCAAGCTCGATTACACTGGGTGGTTGTGCCATGCCTTCTCTGGTTCTTGGAGCAGGGATTTGGAATTTGCTGAGAGGTTAATGGCTGCACCAACAATGGCCTACTCTTTGAGAAACAACTGTGTATCTTTCATAATCATCAAGTGAATGGAAGCAGAAGGAGATTCCACTTAATCTCACATCCGAGGTACGACTACTCACTATGGCGTCACCATACGGGCCAATACAAGGAAAGGAAGCGCCGAGGAGGTGGGGGATTTACTTTGTGTCTCCCTCCAAAGCCACTCAGTCACGATTTCCCTGGCATGGGGAGTGACACTCTCCCTTTTTTGAAGGCCGACCCGGATGATGGGGTACCACAGTTAGTATTGCCCAAGGCCCATTGTAGCTATCGACGACCCCGTACAAGTCACGGATTGGGTTGCGCGAATCGAACCTACACTGCGCTACTTTAAGACGCCACCCGAGCATCAAAGTGAATTGAGATCCCAATCGTGTTACTCATCACCACTGATCCTAAAATGAACCCCATGTGGTGAAGCGCACGCTCAGTGGTTGAATGTGTAGCGGAAACCGTGATCTTATGGAAGTGAAAGCGGTGTAGATGAAGCGAGTGGACCGGGAAATAAATGTACTCCTCTCCAGAGGGTCGTTGAAAGGGGACACGTCGAGGACAAGCAGCACAGTGTTACCTCCGATACCGGGATGTAAATAAAAGAGAAGTGCCGTTCCCTACACAAGGGAGTCGGTGCGGCGAGAGGCTTGACAGAGCACGCACTGGCCACACCAACTTCGCTCAGGCTCGGCACACACGATCACGCGTCGGTCTCTTGTGCCACACATCCCTCCAGGGTGTTGTTGGTTAGCAAAGCCCAGTCCATTACAGCTGTCTGTGGGCCATTTTTGGCCATTCGTGGGATTGTTATGTGGCACTGAGACGAAAACAATAAGCGAACGGAAAATTTGGTCGTCACATCACATTGCACTTGGACAGTGGACCCTTACAATAATGTAGCCACCAATCAACACAGTGGACCCTTAGCAATAATGTAGCACCAATCAACACAGTTGGACCGCTTACAATAATGTTAGCACCAATCAACCAGTGGACCCTTACAATAATGTAGCACCCAATCACAGGAGTGGACCCCACAATAATTAGGTACCAATCAACACAAGTGGACCCTTTACAAATAATTGTACCACCAATCAACACAGTGGACACTTACAATTAAGTTAGCACCAATTCAACACAGTGGACCCTTACAAAATGTAGCACGAATCAAACACAATGACCCTTTACATAATTAGCACCAATCCAACACATGTGGACCCTTCATGATAATGTAGTACCAATCCAACACAGTGACCCTTACAATAATGTAGCACCAAAACCAAAACAGTGGATCCCTATAATATCGCACAATCAACACAGTGACCCTCATAAATAATGTAGTACCCAAAATTTCAACACAGTGGACCCCTTTACAATAATGTAGCACCAATCAACACAGTTTGACCCTTACAATAATGTAGCACCAATCACACAGTGGACCCTTACAATAATTGTACACCAATCAACACAGTGGACCTCATAATAATGTAGTTACCAATCAACACAGGGGACCCTTACAATAGATAGCACCAATCAAGCACATATGGACCCTTACAATAATGTAGCACCAATCAACACAGACTGGACCACTTACATAAGATAGCACCAAGCAACACAGTGGACCCTCATAATAATGTTAGTACCAATCAACACAGGGACCCTTACAATAATTAGCACCAACCAACACAGTGGACCTCACAATAATGTAGCACCATCAACACAGTTGGACCGCTTACAATAATTAGCACCAACCAAACACAGTGGACCCTCATTTAATATCGCACCAACCAAACACAAGTGGACCCTCAATATGACCATATCAAACACAGTGGACCCTCACAATAATGAGCACCAATCAACACAGTGGACCCTTACAATAATGTGGCACCAATCAACACAGTAGACCCTCATAATATGTAGTACAAATCAACACATGGACCCTTACAATAATGTAGCAACCAATCAAACAGGGGACCCTCATAATAATGTAGCACCAATCAACACATGACCCTTACAATAATGTAGCACCAATCAACACAGTGGAGCCTTACATAATGTTAGCACCAATCACACAGTGGACCCTTACAATAATGCTAGCAGATCAACACAGTGGACCCTCATAATAATGTCGCACCAATCAACACAGTGGACCCTTACAATAATGTTCACCAATCGAATACAGGTGGACCCTCAATAATATAGCACCAATCAACACAGTGGACCTTCTAATATTCGCACAATAATACAATGGACCCTTCATAATATCGCACCAATAATAACAGGGACCCCATAATATCGCACCATCAGATACAGTGGACCCTCATAATATCCGACCACCAATCAATACCAGTGGACCCTCATAATATCGCACCAATCAACACAGGACCCTCATAATATCGCACCAATCAACACAGTGACCCTCACATAATGTAGCAACCAATCAAACACAGTGGACCCTTACAATAATAGCACCAACCAACACAGTGGACCCTCAAAATATTCGCACCAATCAACACATGGGACCCTCATAATAAGTAGCACGCAATCAACACAGTGGACCCTTACAATAATGACACCAATAAACACAGTGGACCCTTACAATATGTAGCACCAATCAACCACAGTGGACCCTTACAATAATGTATCACCAATCAACACAGTGACCCTGCAAATAATGTCAGCTACCAATCAACACAGTGGACCCTTACAATTAATGTAGCACCAATCCAACACAATGGACCCTTACAATAATGTAGCACCAATCAACACAGTGACCCTTTACAATATGAGCACCAATCAAACACAGTGGGACCTACAATAATGTTAGCCCAATCAACACAGTGGACCCTTACAATAATGTAGCACCAATTCACACAGTGGACCCTCATTTTAATATCGCACCAAGCAACACAGTGACCCTCACAATAATGTAGCACCAATCAACACAGTGACCCTACAATAATGTAGCACCAACAAACAACAAGTGGACCCTCATAATATCGCACCAATCAACCACAGTGGACCACTCACAATTAATGTAGCACCAATCAACCACAGTGGACCCTACAATAAGGTAGCACCAATCAACACAGTGGACCCTCAAATAATGTAGCACCAATCAACACAGTGGACCCTCAATAAATGTTGCAGCAATCAATTACAGTGGACCCTTCATAATATATAGCACCAATCAACACAGTGACTTCATAATATCGCACCAATCAATACAATGGACCCTCATAATATCGCACCATTATACCAGTGGACCCTATAATATCGCACCAACAATACAGTGGACCCTCATCCATCATAATTCGCACCAACAATACAGTGGCCTTCAGTAATTATCGCACCAATCAACACAGTGGACCCTATATAATTAGACAATTTGCTTCACAAGGCAATAGCGTTCCGTATCCCTGTGATGGTCTGCTTCGGGCAATTATACCTGCAGCCGGGGAGACCGCACAAAAGATTTCCATCCCGCCCCCCGCCCCCTTGCAACCCCCCGCCCGTCGATAGTAAAATCTCGGGCTGAAAAACTCCCTGCCGAGCAACCGGGCTGGGACCGACGAGCAGAGCAAGATCGAGCCAGGGCACGGGCATGTCAGCGCCGTCTGATGCTCGCCGGCGGGAGAGATAGCGGAAGAAGAGGGAGAGAGGTTTACGATGGGGAGGAGAAAGTGGAGGGAAAGAGTAGAGGGAGAGAGGACCGAAGGAGGAGAGAGGTCCAGCGATGGGGTGAGAGAGAGAAAGAGTGAGAGAGAGAGAAAGGAAGTGAGAGAGAGTAGAGAGATCTAGCGATGATGAGAAAAAGGAGAGGGAGAGAGGGAAGGGAGGGAGGGAGGGGTTGAGAGAGGGAGAGGAGAGGGTTGAGGGAGGAAGGAGGGGTTGAGAGAGGGAGGAGGGGGTTGAGAGATGGGGGTGAGGGAGTTGAGGGAGGGGGGGTTGAAAAAGGGATGGTTGAGGAGAGGAGGCTTACTTGAGAAGAGTGGTTGGGGGGGAGGGGTGGTGGTGGACAGGGTAGCTCATGAGAGAGGGGAGTTGAGAGAAGAGGGGGGCGGGGCTTGCGAGAACAAAATAATTGAGGTTGGGGAGTTATCGAAGGAAGAGATGAGGTTGAAGGAGAGGCAGCTCCGAGGGAAATCGGAGTCCAGAGGCAAGACAGGCAGGGTCTCACGGGGCAGGTCTCACGGGCAGGGTCTCACGGAGGGTCTCACGGGCAGGGTCTAGGGGCAGCGGTCTCAGGGCAGGGTCGTCACGGGCAGGGTCTCACGGGCAGGGTCTCGGGCAGGTCTCACGGGGCAGGGTCTCCACGCAGGTCTCACCGGGCAGGGTCTCACGGGCAGGGTTTTCAGGCGGGTCTCACGGGCAGGTCTCACGGGCCAGGGGTCTCAGGCAGGTCTCACGGGCAGGGGTCTCGGGCAGGGCGCCACTTTGTCGCGACCAAAGCCGGATCGAGTCCCTCACTGTTTGGACCACACGGAAGGAAACCCAAAGCACCAATAGAAGTGAACAATAAAGAAATGAAAGGGAGCGGTGTTGAACGAAGATCGAGGAATGAGGTGGAGACGAGAAACGCGGGAAACTAAACGAGAATTGTCTGCATGACAGGAGAATGCCACCGAAGCGAGGGACTTCAGCGACGACCAAGTCCAACAGACCCGGGGGTCTCCTTTTCACGTTTGTTGTTTTAACAAACGTCTCGCACGAAATTCGTTCCTCCGCAATCGTATCTCCACGACACTCGACACTCCAACTGGTACGCCTGGCGGAGTGTCGCGCGCGGTGATTCTTTCTCCCATTTTACTCTTTCCCGCCGTGTATTTTATTTCCGGCTCGTCGACAAGGTAAACTTACAGCTATGAGAACAAAGGAGAAGATCTGCTCTGGTTCTTCGGTTCGCTCGAGTCCGTTACTGTTACTTCATTCGCCCTCACTCACACCGTCCGTCGCCATGATACTCACAGCTTCCCGATTTGTTTGTTTGTTTTTATTTTCGTGTTTCTCTTCTCCACGAGGGATGAAATTTACCCGCATCGGTCCACATTAACACCCTCGTTTTGTCCATTTCGACCAAAAGGTGGAAAATGTCGAGCGACGGAGTCGGACAAACGTCGAGAGAAATCATCAATTGGTGAGGAAAAGGTGAGTTCGTTCTTTTGTGTCGAACGTGCGCGAACTTCGTCATCGATTTGTGTCATCTGAGATAATTAGTTCATTAATCCTTCGAAGAAACGACATCTTTCACTCTCCTTTCTCTGTATTCGCGAACACGACTTCAGCCCACTGTGGTAATCGACTAGAACCGACCCCTCGAACCAACACCTAGAACCGACCCCTCGAACCAACACCTACAACCAACACCTACAACACAACACCTAGAACGACCCCTCGAACCAAACCTCGAACCGACACCTCGAACCGGACACCTAGAACACACCTCGAACCGACACCTAGACCGACACCTCGAACGACACCTAGAACCAACCCTAGAACCGACCCCTAGAAACAACACCTCGAACCGACACCTAGAACCAACACCTAGAACCGACCCCTAGAACCAACACCTCGAACCGACACCTAGAACCGGACACCGACAAAAGACACCTAGAACCGACCCCTCGAACCAACACCTAGAACGACCCCTAGAAACCAACACCTAGAACCAACACCTAGAACTAACACCTAGAACCAACACCTCGAACCAACACCTCGAACCAACACCTAGAACCACCCCTAGAACCGACACCGACAAAAGACACCTAGAACCGACCCCTCGAACCAACACCTAAAACCGACCCCTAGAACCAACACCTAGAACTAACACCTCGAACCAACACCTCGAACCAACACCTAGAACCGACCCCTAGAACCAACACCTAGAACCAACACCTCGAACCAACACCTCGAACCGACACCTAAAACGACAACTAGAACCAACACCTAGAACTAACACCTCGAACTGACACCTAGAACCGACCCCTAGAACCAACACCTCGAAACGACACCGAGAACCAACACCTAGAACCGACCCCTAGAACCAACCACGAGAACCACACTAGAACGACCCTAGAACCGACCCCTAGAACCGAACCCTCAAACCGACACCAAGAACCAGACACCTAGAAACCGACGCCGAGAACAGACACCGAGAACCGACACCGAGAACCAACCCCTAGAACCGACACCGAGAACCGACACCAAAAAAACCAACCCCGAGAACCGACACCAAGAACCGACACGGAGAACCGACCCCTAGAACTGACACCGAGAACCAACCCCTAGAACGACCCAACAACCAACACCTAGAACTGACACCAAAAAACAACCCCTAGAACGACACCTACAACCGACCCTAGAACCGACCCAAAAAAACTGACCCCTAGAAACGACACAAACAACCGAACCCCTAGACCGACACCCGAAACCTAAGAACTGACCCTAGAACAACACTAGAACAAACCTAAAAACCGTCCCCTCGAACCGACCCTTCGACCACATCAAATCTCTAGAACCTGAGTCCTTCGAACTCGACGTCTTCGAACCGACCTTCGATCCACATGCTAGAACGTCCTCTGTCGTAACTACATCTTAGTAACCGACCCCTCGAAATCCGACCTCTTTCGAACCGTTGCTCCTCGAACCGTCCCCTAGAACGCCCCTCGAACCTACCCCTGAACCGACCCTGGAATCCGTCCCCCGGAACCGCCTAGACCATTCCTGATACGCCCCTGACAGACACCGAATAACCGTTCCCCTTGAACGCCTAGAGACCATCCGAGATAGATGAACCCCAGAACTCTATAACCGACTCTCGAACTCGGTCCCTCTTCAAATCAACGTACCTATCTCTGGTGGAACCGTCCCCAGAACCGACGTCAGCCGAGAACCGCTATCCTTCGGAAGACCGTCCCCTTTGAATGATAACACGACATCCTTAGAACCTGTTTGCCTCCTCTGAACCGTCTCCCATGAACCGATCCGCCTGTGGCACAACCAACACCCTGAGAACCGTCCCCTGAACAAACGACCCTTAAACGACTGCCTGTGAGAACCGTCCCGCGTATTATAATTCCGATCGCTCTCGAGACCGTACCTCACTTGGCAATACCAATGCCTTTGTGTTGAGTAATGAGACCGTAGTGCCCCTCATATGTCCAACCGACTGTCGTATGCATGCCTCCTATGAAACAGTCGACCTCAATGGGTCCCCTCAAACCGACCCCTCCAACCGACCCTCGGAACCGCCCTCGAACCTACCCCTTCATTACGTCCCCTTGTAACCGACCGCCTCCATAGTCTAGATGCCAAAACAGCCATTCAGGGTAAAGCGTGGCTTTAGTGTCATTATAAGTTTTTTTTGGTGATTCATCATCTGAGGCTATCTGAATCAGAATCAGCCGGGTGCCAGACTCGCCCTTGAGAATTTTTTTAGAGGGAAAACAATGGCCGGCCACCAACTTTCGATAATCTGTTTTTGTGTAAATCTTCACTTTCTAATGCACTTACAAACACAATTTTGGTGTCTCTACTCTATATGGTGTTCCCAAAAAAAATACAACCTTTAAAATGCTTCGTTTGATCCTATAAAAAAGCGCAGATAATTTTGTCACTTAATGCTTCATTTTCTTTGTTCAGAGACCCTGGTTTATTTTGTATACCAAGCAAGGCGCCAGAAAAATGCCAAGACTGACCGTACAACACGGACGAAAATTGTTGAACTTTTTGGCACCGGACGAAAATGTGATACAGTTGCAACTCTTTACTCGAGACATTTTCGGTATCCCACTTGCGCCATGCACCAAACTTTCGACAATAAAGTAGTCACCATCGCAAAGTTTTACCAATGTGGGAACCATCTGTGTCCTTCACAAGGGTCACAGTGGTCGGAGAGGACAACAGGTGTGTAGTGAAGAAAATTGTGAAATGGTGAGACAGCGTGTTCGTGTTAAGTCCAAAAAAAATGATGTTTGACACTTTCTGTCCGAGACAAACATTCATAACAGCCCGTTCAGAGGATTTTCGCCAAGAACATTCATGATCCTTTCCAGACAAAATTCAAATGGAAACGTGTTTACTGATCATCAGAACGCAAATGACTAGACTTTGCAAATTGGTTCTCAGAAGTTGGAGAAGATGCAGACTTCCTCCAAAAAACTTCACATGACGACGAAGCCATGCTCACTTGTCTGGGGAGTAAACAGCAAAACTGTTTTTTTGGTTAGCTGGGGAACTGAAAAATCCTGGTAATGCATCAACTGAACTGGTGCCTCGATCTGTTCTCAAGATACCATGTATTGTGCGGTTGGTTTAGGTATGGGATATATTGGTCTCATACTTCTTTGAAGATGACAGGGGACGCACTTGCACGGTAACCAGAGGAACTATCGCGAAATGATTCAGGAATTCTATCTTTCTAGCTACTACTAGTGAGCCCGTAGGAGAAAAACACCTGACTCAGATGAAACCCAGTGGTTCAGCAGGATGTGGGCACCGCCCCATACAGCCAGGGAAAACAAGGCGTTTTCTCAACCAACATTTGAGGGCGCTTTATCTCCCTCTACTGAAGACAGTTGAGTGCCACGTATTCCCCTGACCTTACTCCTCCAGACTTCTTGTCTTGTGGGGTATCTCAAGGACAGGATCTATATGGAAACCCTAGGCCTCAGACTCTTGATCAGCTGAAGGAAAAAATCCACCGAGAAATCCAGAACATTCCTCAGAAACGTTTCCCAAAGTGATGGAGAACATGACAACGCGTTTGCAGGCAGTGATCGCGACAACGTGGAGCCGACGTGAACATGTGGTCGAAAAGAAAACGACGATTCTATACCAAAATTTAAATTTTGTGGCAATTTTGACATTGGTACAATAAAACTTCAACCTTTCAGCTTTCTATCCAGCCATATATCTTTTTTTTTAATATATGTTATGACCATCTCTTTGCAGATGAAAAGTTGTATATTTTTTGGGGGACACCCTGCATGTTTCATGCGACAGACAAGGTAAACGTTGATGATTCTCTCAAGATTGGACGACAACAGATGATGGAATTTGAATCTGGATGGCCAACAAGCTTCAACAAGACACTAACCAAAAGTGACCCTGATGACTTCGATCAAGAAGAGCATCAACCTGGATGGAAGGCCAGTATATGATACTGAATTGATCTACACCCGAGTCATATTATGTCTCCAACAATACAGGGATATTGATATCAAGGATGTCCTCTCTTACGAAACTGTCCCCTGTCCCAGCCTCCTTGTTTGATGAGAGCGGTGCGATGCGGGCTCAGTCGAAAGCAATCCTGAAGACGAAACTCCAAGTTGAGCAATCAAGTAGAATCCAAGGTGTTCCAGATGCTGTCATCATCGATGGATGTGCCATGTTATGGACTGTACATTGCCCACAAATGGTACAGTTGATGATTATGTGATCAACTTCATGGGAACCATCAACTACCACCTGGAGTGTTGTGACGTATACCTGCTTTTCGACAGATACATCAAAATCAGCACGAAACAAAATGACGAGATCCAGTCGCGCAGGTCATGATTCAAGTCAAAAACATCAACTCAACTTACACACAACACTTCCAGCGCAAAAGGTGGTCCTAAATGTAGCCTACAACAAAGTACAACTGGTCGAATTTGATCTGTCAGTATCTGATGACCCACATTGTGGACAACCAGAACAAACTGGTGATCACCGGAAAAGTTCCTACACCAGTACAAGTATGGAACAATTCCACTCTCCAGAGACAGGATCTGAAAACACACCATGAAGAAGCAGATGTCATTGATGTCAGGTGTCAGTGGTGACTCACGACATCAAAGTGGTCTGCGACGATACAGATGTCTTTGTCCTGTTGATCATTTCTACCTCGAGGAAAAGATGACTGTGGATGTCAGCATGGAGAGTCCGTGTGCTGGAGGGCGAACGGTAGATACTGTATTCGCCAAACAGCACTGAAAACACAAAAGCATCGCCAAATATCTGCCTGCTGTACATGCTCTGACCGGATGCGATCTGTGTCGTATTTGTTTGGCATGGAAAGGCCACAGCGCTGGAGGTACTAATGGTGACTATCCACACTTACTTGGTCAGCTGGAAGCAGATGAGGAAAAGATGATATCTGAGGGCAACTACCTTCATTGCTGCCTGTTGTGGTTCCAAAAGTCGACGGTGATATGTCAACACACCGGTATCAGTTGTGAAAGTCTAGATGGCCAACTCCAGATTACCTCTGCTCCGAAATTGAAGTCGTTGCCCCCATCGCATGGTGCCTTTGTTTCAACATGTACATTGCGCTCATCATCAAGTCATTATATGGAAATCGCCACTCAGTCAGACCCTCCGAACTTGGATCCATCAAGTATGGATTAGCAAGTGAGGACGGTTTGACATTGGTTGTCACCACATGTCACCTGATGTGTCTGCTGCACCGATCACCATTCTGCAGCTGATAAAGTGTGGATGCTCACCAGCGCCATGTTCCACCAGGTGTGGTTGTGTGCAGCACAGATGTCATGTTCGATGTTTGCAGTTGTAATGCTGGATCAGACTGTTGTAACGAACAGACAAGGGCAGTAGCTGCTAATCACGACGATGATGACGAAGATTGAACATAATGTAGAACGTTGCATCCTTAACAAAGTTCATATTTGTTTGCCTAAAAATAAAAGGTAATTTCAAAATCATATACATATACATACTTACTTTAAGACATAACCCAAAGTCATTGTCAACTATCCACATGTATCCGGATATATTGTTGTGGGGCTGGGTCTCGGTGGTGAGCACGACCGCTTGGGGGAGCAGTGGAGTCGGCTCACCGCCGAACACACCGGAATTTATCGTGACCTCGGATAAGTCCAAAGGTACGAGTCCTTACAGGACCATGAATCGCCAATAATTCGACCGCGTGGAGTCGGGTTAATTGCCAACTTCAATATACTAAAATACCCACGCAGTCCACTACCGGGGAACCACACCCTCGGCAGGCCCGAGCGGAACGAGCCGTTACCGTGCTCGAACCGTGTGTAACCCGAGCGGATGGTTACCGAGGTCCGTCGGTCCAAATGCACAATTACGGCAGCAACGGCCTTTCTAATCCCCAATACGCACCGTGGCAAACCAATGGCAGAAATGACAAAGAACGAGCTGGTACATTCAACAATAGGGGAATTATTAACAATAGTCGGGACGAGGGGAGCACGTAAGGGAAGACTTATCCGAATATAGCAAGGCAAATAATGTACAAGGGTGAGATACTTAAGCAATGTCTACTTAAAGATGGCGCCACACACACACAGAGACACACCACACCCCCAAAAGAAATGATGCCGCGGCATTTATTGATACCCCAGCTCGGAGGGAAGGTGAGCTGGAGTAAGGTTGCTAGCTTGAACCTTCCCGCTTTGTGCGGTTACACCGACTTCGAACCCACCACCGGAGTCACGGCCCTGTCCTGGCTGCTCGGCCGCCGCACTGTTCGGTCACCACCACCACGGTGAGCCACCACAAAGGACCATAGACCATGATCCCGCAGAACCCTCGCGACCACCACTCTGCCGTCGCCATGATCACCTGGTCTCCCGTCCTCTCCTCTTTCTTTTTTTCCTTCAGGTCCGAGCGATTTCTTTTCTCACCCCGCTCGCCTCCGATTGGATGGTGTGGTTCAGGCGACTCGTGCGCCCTCCGATTGGCGGCGGCTGTCTCAGGCGATCTGCTCGCCGTTCGTGATTCGTCCGGGGGGGGGGCGTGGCGAGCATCCTCGTGGCCCGTCCCCCCTGAGAGGCATTCCTCCTCCTTCGGGTGACGTGCCTCCGGATTGCGCGGGAACGCGGCGTACGTCGCTCGCGCTTTGCCCATTGGCTGAGGTGTCGTGGGAAAGTCACCCTCTGTGCGGTATTGGACAAGGGGTGGATCAGAGCTGAGGCGATGAAAATCTCCGCCCACGTACGTGGTCCGAACGCACGTGGGCAATGGCGTCGGTGTTGTTATCGAGGTTGTTGGTGATGTAAAAATCCTATCTATAAAATAACTTCGTAGCGCACGTACACTTAATTCCCATTAGACACAGGGGATGGATTCTAACTATACACATATACTTAACGAAATAACTGAGCTACGGGGACTCTGGCTGTTGGGTGCGATGGGTTCCAGATTCGGAACAATATTTGTGTAAAAATTATATTTCCAATATAATCATCAATTCATTGATCATTGCAAGTAAGTTACTTCAGCTGTCATTGACTGTTATTGTAAGTAGTATTAATATTTGAGGGTTCATCAAATTCAATTTCTTACTCGAAGTGATCAGTGAACTGCAAAATCGCCATTTTTCATATTAAAATGGTGGCCATCTTGAAAATATGGACAGGCCTTATATATATATATATATATATATATTATATATATATAATATATAATATATATATATATATATATAACATATATACACCTTCAATTTTATCATTATCGGATTCCTGACCATGAAACAGTCGTTAGAAACCAAAATTGTGTTTGTAAGTGCATTAGAAGTGAAGATATAGGCCAAAACAGAATTTATCGAAAGTTGGTGGTGGCCATTTTGTTTTCCGCCTCTAAAAAAAATTCCTCAAGGGTGCGAGTCTGGCACCCCGCTGATTCTGATTCAGGATAGCTCAGAGATGATGAATCAACCAAAAAACTTCATAATGACGCCACAACATGCTTTTTCACATTTCCGCTGGACTACCACCATTATCTCAATCCGACCCCTCGAACAGTCCCCTCAAACCGTCCCCTCGGACCATCTCATCGAACCGTCCCCTAGAACCGAAACCTCGAACCGACCCCTCGAACTGACCCCTCGAACCGATCCCTTGAACAGACACCTCGAACAGACTCCTCGTACTGACTCCTTGAACCGACCCCTCCAACCATCCCCTCCAACCGACCCTTCGAACTATCCCCTGCAACCGACCTCTCGTACCGTCCCCACAAACCGTCCCCCAGAACCATATCCTCGAACTGTCCCCTCGAACTGGCCTCTCCTCTCGCTCAGACCCTCCGCCTCTCCTCTTGCCCTAACCCTCCACCAGCCCCTCTCACCTCCACCAACCCATACTGACTCCACACCTTGTGGAACACTGTATCCCACTCCTGACACCACACCATGACAGAACCCACTTACGGGCCACAAGGAAATTGGGTAGGTGTACATCCCAGCGAACTGCAGCTACTATCGTGGAATGTAAATGCAAATTGAATAAATCTGTAGCAAGCTTACTTTGGCTCACCATTCAATATTGTAAACTGTTTTAGACATTTACAACCAATATATACGGAGAATAACAAGGAAATTACAAGGAAAGTATGCGCAGGAGGAGGCCATTCGGCCCATCATGCTTGCGCCACACCAATACCAGATTTTAATAAATCCGTCAACACCCCATCCCTTCGTGTGCAGCCTTTTGGCTGCTGGTTGCATCATTGGTTAGGCGCACGGATATGCCACTGATGTAGTGCCCTTATTACCAGTTCACTGGTACTCATTTCGCCTACCTCAGAAGGATGACAGGCTGAGTCAATCCCCTGGTGTTAATTCTGCAGCCAACATGGCTTGAACTCAGGACCCGAGGATCCCAAGCCACAAGCCACCACCCTAACCACTAAGCCAACACCAGGCTAAATGCAGCTAATAACGAAGATGAATTATTTGATAGGCATATCTGAGACCCATCAAGGGGGCTCATAAGTAAATAACGTGCTGGAAAAAGACATTAGGATACATCAGTATACTTTGGACAAGAACTACAAGGACATTGTTCGATAATAGAGGAATCCACGGAGTTGCTGCATATGAGATTTGGAGATCTGGTCCACAGTTGGCATGGAAACAACAAACAGCCCCTCTCATCATTTTGGATGCAAATCGCATCGCCTATTGTAGAGATTCGCCCTTCCACCCTCCTCTCTCTCCCTCACCCCCACCCCCCCCCCCCCCCATACCGACCGACTTTTCCTAAACCCTCCAGCTCATCCTATACCTCTCCACGCCCTTTTTCCTTCTCCTCTTCCATTGTACTCAACACTTTTCATCTCATCCTATACCTTCCAAACTCCTGTTCCTGCCCATTCCCCCACCATCCACCTCCATACCTCCTCCTCACCGCCTCGTTTTCCATCTACCCCCGTCCCTCCTCTTCCCTCCTCCAAATCGACGAACAGCCATGTGCGAATGACATTGTACTCGCTCGTGTTGGTCAATTTCAACTTAACACCTTATCATCCATTTGCCTTTCTTTTTTTCAACTTTCTCATGACCTGAAAAATACTCACTGCAGCTATAGTTGTCTCATCTCCACTCCCCCCCTACATGTCCCCTCCACTTCCACGCATTCCCTCCAATTCCAGCATGTCCCCCCCACCCTACCACATGTGTCCCCTCCCCTCACACATGCCCCCCTCCCAAGCTGGTCTCCACCTTCAGGGGTGGTCCCACCCCACTCGTGTCCAGCCCTCGCACATGTGCCCCCTCTTCCACGCGTGTCCTCCCAGACCCACACATGTCCTCCAGCCCCCCTACTCGTGCCCCCCTCCCACACGTATCTCCCCGCATGTGTCCCCCCAGACCCACACATGTCCACCTCGCACGCCTACTCCCGACATGTCCCCTCAACTCGTTTCTCCCCCTCCCACATGTGTCCCCCCTCGGATGCTTTTTCCCCTCCCCCCACAACCCCCCAACATGTTCCCATAAGCCATCACACATGTGCCATCCTCCCCTGTGTCCCCCTCCTCCCACAAGTGTACCCCTTGGATGCTTGTTCCCTCCCCCCACAGTTCCCCTAAGCCATCCTATGCGTGCCATCTCCCCCCCCCCGCCCCGTCTCATGCATGCCATCTCCCCAAGCCGTCACATGCGTGCCATCTCCGCCTTTTTGTCCCCCTCCTCCCACAAGTGTCCCCCTTGGATGCTTCCCTCCCACCCCCACACACGTGTTCCCCCAAGCCTCCCTCCCATGCATGCCCCCCTCTATGCGTGTTCCCTCTCCCCCACACATGTTCCCAAGCCATCACACGCGTGCCATCTCCCACCCCCCTCCCCGTCCCGCGTGTGCCCCCCACCGGTATGTACACTATTGTCAGCATGCCCCTTACCCCACGCACAATATAACGCCCATGTGTACCTGTTCCCCACCACATACCCACTCTCTGCACATGTGCCCGTCCCCCCCTCCCACCATGTCTCCCACCCCCACACTTGAAGAATAGCACCTGTGTGTGGTGTACCCCTGCCCCTTCATACTTTCAGTGAACGGATCTATGTTCCTTACAAGTAGTGTGCTTCACCACCCGCAAATGTTGCACCTCACCGCAAAAGCAGCCTATCCATACAGGGCTGTATCACATATATCTGTGCGAGGAGATAGAGTACGTGGTACGCAGTACAGGGAACGCGGTAAGCGAGTGTGCCACTCTTGGCAGTGGTGGAAGCATTGCAGGTCCCGTTAGCTCATGTACGAATACGGGGATAGTTTGAGGGTCGGGGTTGGCCGAATGGGGATTCGATGTGGAATCTCAGAGCACACCGGTAGCCCATTCATGCCGCTGCAATGGAAACCTGTGGCGATTCAAAACTGAGAAGAGCCCTGCCATAACTCGAACCCACAGTACGATTCGCGTGACGTTTCTTATTGTAAAATATTTTGTGGTGAATATGGTTTGAGGACTGTTCCTCACTTGTTCTGCATGACTTTCTTGAAATGAGTTTTTATTTGCAGGTGTGATGCTGTCAAGATGAACCTTCGTGGACCAATTAGACAAGAACGAGGATTTAGGGGCTGGGAATCGGGAGGTTCGTCTGTGACGGATTACCTTGTTTATAACAAGCGGAAAATATCACGCTTGCTGCTCCAACTCCGCAGGTTTCTTATCCTTTAGTTTATACATATATTCGCACGACCAGGAGATGTTTTAATTGAGGAGAGTAAGCTCATGGAATCAACTGTACATATTGTTCTATAAATAACTCAGCTCATGGAACCACCAGTAGATATTTGTCTGAAGGTCTTGGCTAATGGAACCACTGGGAGATGTATTGAGAGAGAGGTTTAAGCTGGTGGACCACCAGGTGATGTTTTAGAGAATACTCAAGTCATGGAACCAGCAGTAGATATTTTCATAGACACGACTCTGCTCATGAAACCACTGGGAGATATTTTCGAATAAGAGGTCTTGGCTAATGCTCGGGGTATACTGCTCTCGGCTTATGCAACCATCAATAGACGTTTTAGAGAGGTCTGAGCTCATGGAATCACCGGTACAGGTTCTTTTTAATATATGTCTTAGATCATGGAAGGATTCATGACAATAGAAAAGATCTCGACCTCGGAAGGGTAAACAACGAAGAGGCGCAAAAAGGTAAACAAACAAAATATGAATGAGGGTGGAGGGTGGATATCGAGAGTGGAAGAGGTCTCGGGAGGTTTGATATCGAAGACACTTGAAGTAAATAAATAAACAGACAAACAAGAAAGATGACGTGCACAGCATGGTACTTGGGAAATCCAAACAAACAATAGTTGCCATGGAAACAGCCATTTGATAATTTGGAAAATTTGACCTATCAAGTGTTTTCCATGATTGGATATTGTGCATAACAAATTTGGTAAATACATTTTCTAATTGCTGGCTAATAGGTGTTTTACATGTTTTGGATGACCTTGACCTTGACATTCGGATGACCGTGGGGGACACACAACCCGAAAAGGAAGGTGTGATGTCCATTGATTCCTGAATCCACTGCAAATACATGAATCAGACAGGTCTATTTTTATCAACCCAAAGCAT
This sequence comes from Eptatretus atami, assembly GCA_035128595.1. Classification (NCBI taxonomy): domain Eukaryota; kingdom Metazoa; phylum Chordata; class Myxini; order Myxiniformes; family Myxinidae; genus Eptatretus; species Eptatretus atami. Next base: position 2,056,854 of record CM068959.1, read on the forward strand.
GCATGCATGTGTGAACCACCCAGTACATGTGTGAACTACCCAATACATGCATGGACCACCCAACACATGCATGAACTACCCAATACATGCATGGACCACCAAATACATGCATGGACCGCCCAATACATGCGTGGACCACCCAATACATGCGTGAACCACCCAATACATGTGTGGAGCACCCAATACATGCGTGAACCACCCAATACATGCGTGGACCACCCAATACACGCATGGACCTCCCAATACACGTGTGGACCACCCAATCACATGCGTGAACCACCCATATACAATGTGTGGAGCACCCAATACATGCGTGAACCACCCAATACATGCGTGACCTCCAATACACGTGTAGACCACCCAAACGTGCGTGAACCACCCAATACTACGCAGGGACCATCAAATACAGTGTGTGGACCTCCCAATACACGTGTGGACCACCCAATACGTGCGTGAACCACCCGATACATGTGTGGAGCACCCAATACATGTGTGAACCACCCAATACATGTGTGAATTACCAATACATGCAGGAAACCACCAAATACATGCGTGATCCACCCATACATGCTTGAACTACCCAATACATGCAGGAACCACCCAATACATGCGTGAACCACCCAAAACATGCATAGAGCACCAAATACATGCGTGAACCACCCAATATACATTGTGTGACAACCCAATACATGCGTGAACCACCCAATACATGCGTGGACCTCCAAAATACACGTGTAGACCACCCAATACGTGCGTGAACCACCCAATACACGTGTGGACCACCAATACATGCGTGAACCACCCAAACATGCATAGAGCACCCAATACATGTGTGAATTACCCCAATACATGCAGGAACACCAAATACATGCGTGATCCACCCAATACATGCTTGAACTACCCAATACATGCAGGAGACCACCCAATACATGCGTGAACCACCCAAAACATGCATAGAGACCCAATACATGCGTGAACCACCCATACATGTGGTGACAACCCAATACATGCTGAACCACCCAATACATGCGTGGACCTCCCAAATACACGTGTAGACCACCCAATACGTGCGTGAACCACCAATACACGTGTGGACCACCCAATACATGCGTGAACCACCCAAAACATGCATAGAGCACCCAATACATGTGTGACCACCCAATACATGCGTGAACACCCAATACATGTGTGGAGCACCCAATACATGCGTGACAGCCCAAATCTGTGAACCACCCAATACATCGTGGACCACCCAATACATGCGTGGACCTCCAATACACGTGTAGACCACCCAATACGTGCGTGAACCACCCAATACCCGTGCGGACCACCCAATACATGCGCGTGGACAACCCAATACGTGCGTGAACACCCATACATTGTGTGGAGCACACAAACATGCGTGAACACCCAATACATGCGTGAACCACCAAATAACATTCGTGAACCACCCAATACATGTGTGAACTACCCAATACATGCTGGACACCCAATACATGCTTGGACCACCCAATACATGTGTGAACTAACCCAATACATGCAGGAACCACCTACAATTACATGCGTGACACCCAAAACATGCATAGAGCACCCAATACATCGTAACCACCCAATACATGGCGGGCCTCGAATAACGTGGACCACCCAATACGTGCGTGAACCATCCCAATACATGTGTGAACCACCCAGACATGCGTGAACCACCCAATACATGCGTGAACCACCAAATACATTCGTGAACCACCCAATACATGTGTGAACTACCCAATACATGCAGGAACCACCCCAATACATGCGTGATATCATCCAAAACATGCGTAGACCCCCCAATACATGCTTGGACCACCCAATCCATGTGTGAACTACCCAATACATGGCAGGAACAACCCAATACATGCGTGAACCACCTAAGACATGCATAGAGCACCCAATACATGCGTGAACCACCCAATACATAGCGTTGGACCACCCAATACATGCATGGACCTCCCAATACTCGTAACCACCCAATACATGCATGAACCAAAATAATACATTCATGCAACCAAACAATACAGTCGTGAACTACCCAAATACATGTGTGAACCGCCAAATGCATGCGTGGGGCACCCAATACATGCATGAACCGCCCAACACATGCGTGGACCACCCAATATATGCATGGACCACCCAATACATGTGTGAAGCACCCAATACATTCGTGGACCACCCAATACATGTGTGAACCACTCAATGCATGGAGAGAGAGATGTATTTGGTGTTCACGCATGTATTTGGGTGGTTCACCATGTCAGTATTGGGTGCTCCATGCATTATTGGTGTCTTGCATGCTTTGGTGGTTCACGCATGTATTGGGTGGTTCGACGCGGCATGTGTTTGGTGCGTCCAACTG